>JARHVA010001927.1:0-65000 GCA_037957365.1 Torreya grandis | reverse complement strand
TTCCACACAAAGCCTAAAATAATTGTCCAACAAAAGGTCTGAAGGAATAGCCATTTAATTTCAAAGGTCCTAGGTATCTCTATAGACATCAAATTCAAGATCCTTAAACTAGCCATTTGGATTTTAAAATCCAAGGACATTCATGTATAGGTCAAGTTTGGGCCTCATGAAATAGCCATTTGCATTAAAAAATTATCAAATGGGTCCCTAACTGAACATAGGCTTGATAAGTGTCAAAATATTGGGAGCTCAAATCAAATCCAATGACAAGTGGCAACTAGTAGGTTGATGGGCCCATATTAGATTAATGACACATGGTCAATCTTGGATTTTAGATCAACAACACACAAGTAGGTTAAAGAGTCAGTAAATCTCAAGAGCAAAGGTGTAATGGGAAAGCCGCACAAGTGTGTGAGTCTAGATGAAGGATCAGTGAATCACATTCATTCACCCTAGGTAGATCCAACAATGAGATTCAAAGATCTGAGTTAGTTTTTAGAAACCAATCAGAGTAAAGGAGAGCCCAAAATGACTTAGATAAAGGTCAAAGAGTTAATTTTTTATTAAGGCAAGCAAACATGGTGGATCCAAGCTTGATCACATTTCAATTGGGGCTAGGAGTAGATATTTCAAGATTATATGGTGCCATTAAGATTCTATAGGGATAGAATAGGTCATTTTAGACCTAATATAGATCAAGGTGGGTTACTAGTTGTTCATATGATATAAATATGTCTAGGTGGATGTATCAATGATAGGAAAACTAAAAATTTAAAGTTGTTTTCAATATATAGTAGGCCAAAGTTCACATTTCAAAGTAGAGATAGATATACATAATTAATGGAGGAGCATCTTGAGATATACACTCAATAAATAGCTATCTAAAATAGACTTAATCATGGCCCATTGATACGAGGACTCTATCCTTATAATCTCAGTGGCATTAATTCAATCAAGAGCTCGAAGAGGCTACAAAAATCTTAGTCATTATGACCCCTTCTCCACTCTCCCATGAAAGGTTCTCCATTTTTTCTCATCCCTCTGTGCTATATATACATTATTTTGAGCCTTAAAATAGATCCCTTAGGCTGGTATGACTAGACTCTGACAAAATTATATTTGACACGTCTTGGAGTAGTGAATAGAGTATTTTATAGTTATTTTGCTAATTTATATTTAGTGTTACATATTTTTTAATATTCAATTATGAATGTTATTTTCCTTTGGTATGTCCAAACTCAACCTACATGCTATAAATCTTCTTTACAAGTCATATAGTGTGTCTCAACATTGATATGTCAAAGATATAGTAGATATATAAGCTTAAGTGTCTTTAACCGCATCACCATATCTTATAATATGTTTTAATTTATGTAAAATTTTTGTCGCTTTTCATCCTAACTTGTTCTTAGGTTTTAGAGATAAATCTCCAAATCCTAAAAATTTGAAGATCTAGCATCATAAAAATCCTAGAGGTTTGGTCTGGATATAGGTAGCCCATAGCCTTAGACCATTCCCATGTTAGTATAGGTTTGAAAGTAGAACTTGAACTTTCCTCCTTTTAGCTAGGGTGCAACTTGAATAGCTAATAGTTCTAGCACACCCAATGGGACACCTTAATTTTGCATTTCTAAGTATAATAGTAAGTTTTAAAAATTTATTTTCATAATTTTCATGCCCCTATAGTTATAAAAATATCCTCTGCAAAAGGGAAGGAGACATATTTCTCTAAGCTACCCTTCTAGCCAACAAAGAAGAAGAAAGCCTCTAAGCCAAAACCTACCCATGCCCCTCTTGTTCCTTTTTTTATTTCCCAAAACCTTATTATTCAATCCAATATAGTTCAACCAAGCACTATTATAAACCCCATACTTCAGATGGCTATTCTTAGAAGGCACGTCTTTATACCATTTAATGGTGGTAGTCTTCTAAACCTTACTCAATGGGATGATATTCCAGTCTTAGCTTTGAAGGCCCTTACCTATTATATAGGATAAAATCCAATTATTATTGTAGACCATATGGTATATGTTGCTAACCTATGTTTAGTACATCATGTAACCCAAGAAAATGTAGCAATGAGGTCATTAACAACTTCTTTCAAGGGAAATGCACTTTAGTGGTACAGAGGATTGCCCCCTACTCAATTAATAGATGGGATGAGTTTGGAGAGGTCATGTGCAAGCACTTTGAGGACAAGAGTGATCATCTCTCACTTATGAATCATCTTAAAACAATAAAGAGATCCCCTAATGAGTTCATGGTGGATTTCAAGTATAGATTATAGAAAACTTGAGACAAAATTCTTGTATTGATAAAGCCTATGCCCAACTAAACTTTTTTGTACTATTTGAAGGCTCTCAACTCAAATTTATCCATAACGATTCAATCCATGGGAGGGAATACCCTAATTATATCTTTTAAAGTAGAAATTATAGCTTAAAATTTCCTTATACAAGTAGGCAATTTGGCTCCAAGGCCACCAATGCCTCTCTTCCTAGAAATACATCTTCCTACCCTAACTACTAATCTAGTTCCAGAATCAACAAAGTTTGATCAAATAGAAGGTGATCAAACTAACATATTAGGGAAGATAGAAAATCTCCTTAAAGCCCAAAATAAGAATTTAGTTGTAATAGAGAGGAAATAAGATCCACCATATAGGCCATACCAAAAAAATAATTAAAATTTTTAGTACAATAGACCGCCCTATCAAACCAATTAGCAAGGACAAGGGTAGAAGCCACAGTCAAGGTAATACAATCTTATTGTTCTAGGCAGTTATAGATCTATTATGCAAACTCAAAATAATTATGCTCAATAAGGTCCATGGAAATCACAGGGATAGTCCAATGAGATGGTGATGGCCACAACTAGAGACATGTATCTAAACCCTGATTGGTAGCATTCTCCTTCATTTCAGAGTTATGACATGATGCCTCCTCCACCACAAGCCCCCTCAGTGAGTCAAGACAACATGCCTATCATGCCATGATCATAATTTCAAATCCAATAATAAAGGAGCATAGATTGAACACCTGATGATACCACATGTGCAATTTCAATAAGGGGAATATGTGTTTGAGCATGTGGCAACCAATATGGGACAAGCCCAAAGTATAAATGGATCATTTATAACTCAGACAAGAGCTAAGAAAAGGATGTTGGAGGACAACCTAAGGCTTCTACATCACCTCTTTAGACTAGTCAACAACCCACTTCTTTAGATGGAGCTACTAAAGATATTATAAATGAACAAGTGCCCCACCCCCATGGATGACAATAGAGGGCCCCTTTCATTCCTCATGTCATTAAAGTGTTGAGTGATGCCTCTATTTCCAAAGTATAATAGAAATTTACTAGTGTTCCATTTAATATTATGGATAATTTAAAAAAAGATAATGTAACTATGTCATTGTATGATGCTTTGTTTTTCCTTGGGTAAAATGAGATTCTCCATCAAGATCTCTCTAAACTTTCTTAGGTAAAATAAATGGTTGATAAAGTGAATGCTATTTTCATCAATAACAGTCAGCTTAACCAATCTCCTAGCCAAGTTTCCAATCAAGTTTTAATCACAATCCAACCTCAAAATATTGTCCCTCCTCCTAAGGTTGTAAAGCCTCTCCCATTCTATCTATTATTCATCATAGGGGATTGTTTGGTGCATAATTGCATGATTGACTCAGGTGCTTCAACCTCAGTGATGCCTAAAGCCATAGTAGATAAGCTTGGGATCAAATATGTACCTAATGAAAAGGGTGTGATTTAATTATATGGATATCCTACTAAGATAATAGACATCTTGAAAGATATTTAGATCACCTTGTATGCATGCCCAAATTATGTCATTACTCAAGATGTGATGGTGGAAGACCTACCCCTTATTTTACCCTATGTTTGTCTAGGGACTTCACTACTAAGATTGGGGGATATCTATCATTTGATTTGTCATACATGGTTTTTATAACTAGGTATGGGACCAAAGTCACTATAATTTCTGAGCCTATAGCCAAGTTCCACCTAGAACCCTACATGCCCAGTCTTGTAAATACCAATTATACCATATTTGAAGAGGTTGAAGAGGTTATTAAATAAGAACCCCATAGTCATATAGAAGGAATATTATACATATAACTAGATGAGAAGGTAGCTAATAACCATGGATTTGATCCATACAACATCATTAAAGAGATAGACTTGGGAGTGTACTATATGCATGAGGAAGGTGCTACAATACCTTCCTTAACTAACACTCCTCAAGAAGAAGATGGTATATGGACCTTGTTCATTGATGGCTCAAGGTCTAAGAATGGAAGTGGTGTGGGGGCCATGTTGGCTTCACCCTCAAGTTAAAATTACCATTCTACTACAAGACTCTAATTCAGTTGCACCTCAAATATAGTTGACTATGAAACTCTTTTGCATGGTTTGTAAGAAGCAAAGAAGAGAGGTATCTGGCTCCTCAAAGTCAAGGGTGATAATGAAATTATAGTGTAGAAAGTGAGAGGCCTAAGTGCAATAAATAGTTACCATTTAAAATCTTATAAGCACTAGGTATGTGACCTCATGGAGGATTTTTCACATTTGACATTTAGTCCATACCAAGAGAAGCAAACCAACATGTAGACATGATTTCTACCATTGGTGCCCAGTATGAGATAGAAGAAGGAGTCAAAGGTATCCAAAGCTAAGATAAGGTCAAGATTATATATAGACTAGTTATACCTAACAATGAGGTGATTTTTCAAGTCTTTGATAGTGATGATCAAATCATATGTTTTCCAATGCAAGAAGTAGAATTCTACCACAAGGACTAGGACAAATTTCAAAATTAATATGATGATCAAATAGTATAGTTGAGATCAAACAAGCTTCCCAAAGTACTTGTGACATTAGAGAATATATTAAATGAAAATGAACAAGACAGGGGAAGGCATGCATCTTAGCTAAATAAAAACACTATGAAAGGGTAGAGATCTTTAAGGGCAAGTTGTTAAACCTAGGAAAGGTCAATACAATAGAAGAAAGAGCTACATTTGTTGCTTTATGCCAAGAATTTTCCTAGATATATTTATGTGGGAATACAAAGACTTGAAAGGGTTTAACCCCAAGCTTGCACAACACACCATTGAACTAGAAAGTAATGCCAATCCAGTTAGGTAGAAATAGAGGCTTAACGACCCAAGAGTGGAGGATCTCATGAGAAGAGAGCTCTATAAATTGATCAAATCCAAGATAATATTTCCAATTAAACATTTATATTGGGTGGCAAAACTTATGTCAGTGAGAAAAAAGAATTTAGAGATTCTGTTATTTGTTAACTTTAGGGACCTAAATAAGGTGTCCCTGAAGGATCATTACCCACTACCCTCCATGGATCAAATTATTCAAAAGGTGGTAGGTTCTCAAAGGTTCTCATTACTTGATAGCTATTATGGCCATAATCAGATCATGGTGAAAGAAGAATATAGGCATAAGACTACCTTCACAACAAAATAAGGCACCTATGCATATTTTAGAATGCCTTTCAGACTCTCCAATGGTAGAGGCACCTTCCAAAGAGCAATGGACATTGATTTTACTAGTTTTTTGAATGATATGGTTTTAGTTTACCTTAATGATATAATAGTTTTATCAAAGAATCCTAATGATCATCTAGCACATTTGAGATCTATTTATGATAGATACATACAATTTGGTGTTTATTTGAATCCAAATAAATGAATTTTTTTAGTACATGAAGGGAGACTTCTTGGGCATGTGGTGTCTGAAGATGGTCTTTCAATTTATCCAAAAAGGATAGAGACAATCCTTTCTCTATCACTACCCAAACACATGAAATGACTACAAAGCTTCTTGGACAAGATCAACTTCATCAGGAAGTTCATATCAGGCTTTGTAGAGATGGTCAAACCACTCACTCATATGCTGAGAAAAGGAAAAGAGTTCACATGGACAAGAGAAGGAAAGAAGATATTTGAGGCCATCAAGGAGGCCATGACTCATGCCCCCATTCTATTAAATCCAAATTTCAACAAGGAATTCTATCTGTATGCCTTTTATACATTATATACAATTTCCACCATGCTCATGCTATAGAATAATCAAGGTCTAAAGCAACCATTAATTTATTAAACCAAGATTTGGAGGGTTATGAAGAAATATATAGCTTTTTTGAAAAGCATGTTATTTTTGTTGTTATAAGTTTGAAGAAATTTAGCATCTAGTTTCAAAAAATAGGATCATACTAATGGTGGCTCACCCAAGTGTGATGGATTTTATCCTCAATAGGGATTTGAAAAAAAAGAGAGATGGATGGGTCACCAAGTGTATGGAATATGACATTGAAGTTAGGGTCATGAAGCTAGTCTGAGGAAAGGGATTATGTGAACATATTAATAAAGATGTGAAAGAAGAAACAAAGACAATCTTGGTAATCCAACACATGTAATAGGAAGATGAGGAACTCTTCCATCTAGCTAGACATGAAATATTACAAGATTTATCCAAATGGGAGAGTGTACAATGGGTCTCAATGCATCACAAAGAAGACACTTCATGATGAAATCAGTGCCATACATTCTGATTAATGGAGTATTGTTCAAAAAGGAAATTAGAGGTATGCTTTTAAGATGTTCTAAAACTAACCAATTTGATAAGCTTCTCCTATAATTCCATGACAGTCCTTAAGGAGGCCATTTTATAGCCAAAACCATAGCTACAAAAATCATCAAAGTTGGTTACTTTTGGCCCAATTTATTCAAAGATACACATGTATGAGTAAGTGCTCAAAATATATCATGTTTATGGGGAAATAGAAGATTGATGCTATGCCATTAAAGCCTATTCAATTTGAGCAGCCTTTCATGTAATGGGGCTTAGACTTCATTGGCATGATTAATCTTCCATCTAGTGCTATCCATAAGTGGGTCTTGACAACCATAGACTACTTCACCAAGTGGATGGAAGCAGTCTCCTTGAAGGAAGCAAATGAGAACTCTATTATTGAGTTCTATAAAATCCTAGTCACCCATTTTGGAGAACCATAAACCATAATATAAAACAATGCTTTGGCATTTATCAACACAAAGGTATGTGAGTGGGCTCTTGACTAGGGTATTTATCTAGCATATTCATCTAATTACTATCCATAGGGTAATAGATTAGCTGAGTTTACTAATAAGAAACTAAGCTAGATTATTAAGAGAATGATGGAAGATAATCAATGACCCTAGTGTATAAAGATGAAGACTAACTTATGGGATGATAGGGTCACACCCAAGAAGGACATTGGTAACTCCCCTTATCTCCTAGTTTATGGAAGAGAATCAAGACTACCCATTTCATTGGAGCTTCTAGATTTGGAACTTTCACACCAACTAGAGCTTCTAGAAAGGGATGCAATGGAGGTCAGGATGAATGAACTAAGGGAGCTAGAGGAAATAAAGGATGACACCATGCATTACATGTGGTGTAACCAATAATAGGTCAAGATGACATTTGATAAAATTTCTTCATCAAAGACATTCTAGCAAGGTGACATAGTCCTCAAATGGGATGAGGATCATGTAAAATTAGAAAAACACTCCAAGTTCAATAATATTTGGAGTGGACCCTATGTCATCATAATTTGAAAAGAGAAATGATTTTGATCTTATAAAATTAAATGGAGAGAACCTCCCCATCCATGTCAATGGAATGTATTTCAAGTTTTACTACTAGTCTCATATCTTTCTTCTTGTACATAAGTAGATAGATATGTTCTTTTCCTCTAAGTACTTTTGCACATTGCTATTGTTAGTCATCCTATTCATAGTTTAGTATTTTACTTTATCTTTTGTTGCTTCATCATTATTTACCCTCCCCTTTATTCCATGAAGTGTTTTTAGAGGTTAATCAAAGTCTTTTATAAGCAACCTTTCATTTGAGCAAGCTTGATCGATGACTAGGTTACATGACCAGTAGGCCGATCAAGCCTATCAAATCACCAAATTATTAGAAATTTTAGCCCACATACCAAGATTATTCCTAGTTTTGACAAGATGAGTAGAGTCCCAATTGATGAATGGACTAGGTGTATTTGAATCATTCTCAACATTGAAAGTGGATAGATCCAAGCAAGTTTTTATGGTGATGAATAATTACAGGGATAGGTCTAGAAGAAGCCGAATTTTACACATCTTCAAATTTTAGGCCAAGTGTTAACATTTGAATTCCTTTAGTAATTTTTAGAGAGGAATACTTCATCTGACTAATTATTGAAATTATTTAGGATAAATTCATTTAGGAGTTTTTTTTTGGCCTTTTGTTTTAAGTGTTAAGAATTATTTTAGCCATTTTTTCTAAAACAATTTCCCCTAAGGATCATTTATTCAAAGAGGTCCTTTACATTTTCCCCAAAGGTTACTTTCTTTCATAAAATGGTCTACTTCCAAAATCCAAAGGACACCATTTAAAAGTTTTTGAAGGACCATTTTAAGGACGCAATTCCTTTGGGAAAATTATTTGGGGCAATTTTCCCAAAAGTAGAATTCCTTCAGACTTTTTGTCCAAAATAGGAATCTTGAGGGGAATTTTTTCAAGAAAAGTGTCCCAAACAATTTCCCTGAAGGGTTATTTTATCAAGGAAATGGTCCAATGCAAAAATTCTAAAGGATATGTCTCTTGGGGAAATGGTCCACTTCAAGGTTTTTGAAGGGTACTTTTCTTTCAGAAAAGGCACTTTTAAAAAGTCCAAATGGTCTTTTTCTTGGCAAAGTGTCCTACACATTTTATCTAAAGGACATTCCTATAGTGAGGTAGACCAAGTCAAAATCCCAAAGGGTACTTTTTCAATAAAAGTGTCCTAAATAATTTCTTTAAAGGGCACTTTTTTTTAGGGAAATGGTCTAATTCAAAGTTTTGAAGGGCACTTTTCAGAAGGCAAGGGACCAAGACATGAATTCTTTTGTTCACTTTGTCTACAAGAATTATTCAAGGCAAGGATAAGGAAAATGAATTCCTTTAGAAAAAGTGTTCCACATAAATCCCAAAATAATTGTCTAAAAAAAAGTCTAAAGGAATAGTTGTTTGATTTCAAAAGGTCCCAATTAGCCCCACAAACATCAAATTCAAGCCCCTTAAACTAGCTATTTGGATATAAAAATCCAAGGACATTCACGTAGATGTCAATTTTGGGCCTCATGAAATATCCATTTTCATTTAAAAATCATCAAAGGGGTCCCTGACTAAGCACATGCTTGACAAGTGTCTAAATCTTGGGAGCCTAGATCAAATTTAATGATAAGTAGTAATTGGTAGATTGATGGGTCTATATCAAATTAATGGTGCATGTTTAATCATGTATTTTAGATCAATGGTGTGAAAATAGGTCAAATAATTAGTGAATCTCAAGAGCAAAGGTGTGATGGACAAGTGACATAAGTGTGTAAGTCTAGATGAAGGATCGATGAATCATAGTCAATCATCTCATGCAAATTTGATTGTGGGAGTCAAAGATCTGAGTCAATTTTTGGCAACCAATTAGAGAATAAATAAAGGAGAGCCCAAAATGACTTAGGTAGAGGTCAAAGAGTCAATTTTCAACTAAGGCAATGAAGCATGGTAGAGCTAAGCTTGAGCACATTTTAGTTGGGACCAAGGGAAGATATTTTAGGATTAGATAGTGCCATTATGGCTCTACAAGGATATAATTGGTCTTTTTAGACCTAATATAATTTAGGGTGGGTTACTAGTTATCCATACAATATAGATATGTCTAGGTGGATGTACCAACTATAGGAATACCAATAATTTAAATTGGTTTTCAATCTATAGTAGGACCAGGTTCACATTTCAAAGTAGAGTAGATATATGTAATTAATGGAGTGTCATAAGCCATACTCTTGATAAATAACTACCTAAATTAGAATTAATCATAGCCCATGGATATGAGGACTCTATCTTTGCAATCCTAGTGGCATTAATGCAATCAAGAGCTTGAGGAGGCTACAAAAATTTTAGTCACTATGATTCCTTCTCTACTCTTCCATGTAATGTTCTCCATTTTTTATCATCCCTCTATGCTATATATATAATATTTTTAGCCTAAAAATAGATCCCTCAAGCTATTATGACTAAACTCTATAAAAATTATATTCGACACCTCAAAGAGTAGTGAATAGAGTATTTTGTAATCATTTTGCTAATCTATATTTAGTGTTCTATTTTTTTAGTATTCAAATATGAATGTTATCTCCATTTCGTATGTCCAAAATCAACCTAAATGTTATAAATATTCTTTACATGTCATATAATGTGTCTCAACATTGATATCTCAAAGATATAGCAGACAACCAAGCTTAGGTGTTTTTAACTAGACCTTATTTTCATTTCTCCCTAGTCTGAGTGTATCAAATAGACCTCTATACAAAATACTATTACATAAAAGCATAGTAAACATCACATTATTTTCTTTCACAATTTATTAGTGTGTTAAAGATTCCAAGATTATGAGTGGGTCTGATAAATTCTTGGTGCATCACCACAGCTTAGAATAGGTTTTACTTTATAAAAAATTCTTGTCCCTTTTCATCCCAACCAGTTCTTAGGTTTTAGAGATAAAAGTCTAAATCCTAAAAATTTGAGGAGATAGCCTCATATAAAATCCTAGAGGTTTGGTTTGGATATAGGCAGCCCATAGTTGTAGACCATTCCCATGTTAGTCCAGGTTTGAAAGTAGAACTTGAACTTTCCTCCTTTTAGCTAGGGTGCAACATGGTTAACTAACAAATTAAAATCACAAGAGCCTATTGGTACTATCCCTACTACCCCAATTGTATAGTGATCAAAATTGAAGGATTTTTTATATCTCCTCTCAAGCTACCTATATTTATTACTAATAAACTTGTAGAGTTGGATATTATAATCAAAATTGTCTATGTAATAGGTGGCGTGTGTAAAGAAAATAAAAAAATAATGCATCTCCAAATGCTATAAAAAGTAGGTAAGAAAATTTTGAAGGTTTTGTTTACATTACCTAAAATAAAAACCCATTGGTTAACCTTAAATTTGGATGACCATGATCTTAGATAATGGCAAATTAGGGAAAATATTAAGACCCTCATAATGTCACTTAGGGGAAAGGTGTATATAGTACATAATCACCATCCAAACCCCCATGATGGGGCATATATAAATGTATAAAATGATGAGTAAGAAACAAGAATGATGCAAGCTATTAGAATTAAAACCTCATCGATTAGGCAAAAGCAACCACAAGAAGTTAAGAAGAGGCCAAACACATCTATAGCCTATGACTATTCTCATCATGGATATTCATATCTAATTAAGAAGGTGTTATAGGGACTACCTCCACCATCAATTTATAAGATAATCAAATCTTCTTAGGTAACACAGTCCCCTGTTTCACCTCCTATTCAATTTCCTCCTCCTTTAGTTGAAATTATTGACAATCCACCTATGACATCCATTATTTGAAAATTAGTTAGATTTCCTCCTCCTCCTCCTCTTTCTATGCCTCCATTAGAGGATTCTCCACTTGACACTCTTTATCGATCCCCAAATATAATATTTTGACCTATGTTACCCCAAGAAAATTTCTTTAAATCATAAAAGGTATACTAGATAAATGGCTCAAAGAAATTCCACTCATATCCCTTAAGTATCTATTTAACTTGTTTCTAGTCAAAATCAACCCATTAATCAAGCATAGTTTTCTTGTCTCCTTGTTAGTGTGGAAACCATTCCTCTTTAATTGGTCACCATGATAGAATTGGATAGAAAATTTCCTTCAAAGGAGGCACAACTTTAAAAAATATCTCCATTACCAACAATTTATTTAATTAACATATTTACCACCTCCAAGACCACTATCATGGTTAGGTTACCCATAATTATTAGTCATTCCATATCTAAACCTAAAGAACCTAAGAAAAAAGATAAAATACCTAACATTATGCTAGACAAATCCAAATTTTCTTCTTTTGGAGATACACACTCCACTCCCTACCACATAATCCATATTGCCCATGCCACAAACAACCTTTATTATTTCCATGTCACAAGAAGAGGAGAATTGTATTAAGAATATACATATTTATAAATATAAAATGAAAGAGATGATAATAGTTTATGAACCTGAGGTTAAACCCTACTTTGAATAAGACATAGGGGAACTCAAAATAGTCATTAGAAGGAAGATAACCAAAGGAAAGATTATAACTTTGTATGAGATAAAAGAGGAACTATTTAGTTTTAATAGGAAATAAAAATCTATACCATGTGATTAATATGAATTTGTAGAAGACCTTAATTCAATGGGGTAAAAAAATATAAAATTAGTTAAGAAAGTTTTCCAAATAATGAAATAAAAAATGAGATGACTAGAGATTCAAACTAAAGAAAACATTCTAGATAATATCATTGATGAGGTAAAAAAATCCTTGGAATAATTATATGAACTAATGATTAGTAAATTTAAACCTAAAAATATATTTTTTGCTTTACAATAGAAGGTAACATTATACCAAGATCACATTGTTCAAATGGTAGCTAAGCTTGTAAACTTGAGAAAATTAATAAATAAAAATATGTTTCCTCATTTGAATTTGATGACAATGTTTAAAATTTTATCATGTCATAAATTTTAAATGCACATGAAAAAATCATTATAAGAATGGTCCAACAACATGAACATAGTCATCAATTCCATTGACAATGTAATAGACAAAATTTATAATTTTTTCAAGAAGATGGTATTACTACATTTCTCCCCAAATAATTAGCTAATGTACCTCGTAAACTTCACTCCCAATTTGGATAAATTTATGACAAATTTTAAAGGGATAATTTTAAATAAAACCCATGGAGGAAGTATTAAAGTAACTGAACTAGTTAGCTACACCAATGATAAAATTGAACATGCTACTACAATGAAGGGAACTATTCACAACTTGTTGGCTAATCATGCAACACTCATAAAAAAAATAGAGTCATTGTTTGGAGTGCCAATATTAAATTGATAAGAATAGATGAGGTCTATCAAGCATGTGCAGTTGCACTTCAAAGCCAACTAGCTAGTTCCTCTAAAGGATTAGAAAATTCAAAGTGATCTAAAATAAAAATTTATTTCTGGATATACATTTATTTAACCAAAGGTATTGTAAAATTATTCATATTTTATCTTTTGTATAGTATTATATATTTTATTTTTCATGTAATATTTATTTCTAAATTAGGTGGTGCCCATCTAAACATATATATATATATATATATATATATATATATATATATATATATATATATATATATATATATATATATATATATATATATATATATATATATATATATATATGTATGTATATATATATGTATATATGTATATGTGTATATATATATATATATATATATGTATATATATATATATATATATATATATATATATAATCTTGTATTTTCCTTTCAAAAATAGGAATATTTATGAAATAGAAGCTCAAAATTATTTGAAATGTTTAGTGAGTCATATTGTTGTTTTTCCTCAATTTAGCAGTAAAGCATGAGATCTCAGATTAGATTGATTGGTATAGGAGATTGATATGTATGAACTACAAATTAGTTAAATTGTGTAATAACTAGTTTGATTTTTTTATGACTAAATATATTTTTATACTCTTGATTTTTTGAATGAATGTGCATGTCAAGAATTTTATCATAAATTAAAACATTATTATGTAAACATAATAATAATTTATATGATCAATATCCCTCAGAATCCTCACCTTGTTCATCTAAATCTATGTAACAACTAGATTTAAATGAAAATTAGTTCAAATTACACATACTGAACCCGAAAAAGCTAATATGTTTAAGAGGATATCTATCTTAACTTAGGAAACTTTATATTCTACCTTTTATTTCTCTCTTTTATGTTTATTTTTATCAAGACATATTTTTGACAACAACATCATTATCAATACCCGTTCAAGGATAGTTTATCTATCTATTATCTAGGGATATTTGATTGGCAAGATGGATATCTACATGTAAAAACCAATTTTCTCAATATGCATTCCACCATGTGGTTATCTTAAAAAATAATAACTACAAATTGTGTCGTAGGTTACACTCTATGATCCTAAAATGAGAGGGGTGTTTCCCATCAACCTACTTGGTGGGTCATAAACCCACATCAATAGGTTATATGGTGCTAGAAAGAGGGCCCATAATTTATAATCATTCATAGGAAAGTAGAGTTAAACTAATTTAGAGATCCATAAATGGCTAAATAGGTCAACCTATGAATCTGAATTACTTCTAATTTAACCATTACAAGCACATAAGAAACACATATCTGACAAAAGAAGACCTAGACTCTTATGCACTCAACCAAATTCACTAGTTGATCCTAAATTTAGATATTTTGCACCAATGGACACATGTTTGGTTTCAAAAAAATAAATATCCTAGGAGATATCCATTAACTCTTAAGGAATCATGATAGGTATATCCCTTGATTCAATTATATTAGAGATAAAACAAAATAGGATAATATTACATCCTTCAAATCAAATCTCAAACTCTTAAACATGGAGCAAAAATATGTTTCTTGTCAACTTTTTTGCATTTTCATTAAAAGATGTTGCTTATGATTGGTTCCTCAATATACTAGATAATTCCATCCATGATGGGAATAACTTTTAAGACACTTTCCTAGCACCATTTGGAAAAGTAATAAACCCGAGAGTCCTATACAAACAATTTTATAGTATGAGAAGATAACCTTGTGAATTCATTAGATATTTCAAGGTAAGATTTCAAAATATGTACACACAAAGTTTTAATCCATATATAACAAACATTCTTTTAGCCCTTGAAACATATAATAATGTATTTTACCCCATGCCTTTTTTATTCCTTACATGAACTACACATGTAAATGATTTAACATAAAGATATTCTAAAGATATCAACATTGACAGAAAACTAAATCCCCAAGGATTGATTGTTCCAAAAACTGATCCCAATATCTTGATGCTTAATCTAATTCCCAATGAAAATTAGAATATCTATTTGTTTAATAGTCCCCAACTAATAATGTGTTTCCATTAAGATAAGATAAATCAAATCATCATTTCAATTTCTTGATTGATCAAACTATAATCATGAATTAAAATTAGACCCTGATTCTTTATATTAACAATAATTTAATGGTGGTGCACAATTCAAAGAAAGGGAATTAGATGTAATATAGTTCATAACTAAAAGGCTTATTAATTATTTTTTTAATATTTAGAGATAGGTAGGCCTATTTTTTTAAACCATAATTTTGTAATGTCTAATAATGAAACTATTGTGACAAACATGCCAATTATTTATTAGAATAGGGACCCACTCTTATAAAGAAAAACTTGCAAATAATTTAAGATCATATGAATAATGAGTGTTTAATATCTTTAATTATTATGATACAATGGTTTTGTCACTTTAGAATTTATTTTGACATGCACCAATGATTATCTCACAATAAATTTTAATAATGATATGTATAGAATGATTAGGTTACCAAATATTTATTTTGAGAAAAATTTCCATAACTCACTACATTTTAGCATATTTTCACACTATTCAAATGAATATTCACTCCCAAAATTTTAAGACTCTATGATAAATCATTTGATTATTTACACATTATCATATAATATGAATTTCTACTTTACTTATTTGAAATACATGTTTTAATGACTAATTTATATCTACATTTGCATACATGTTTTCCCTTATACCATGCAATTTTTGCACTTTTATAAACCACATTTTGAAAATTATGTGAGTACAAACCAATTATAGAGTGCCAAGTGTTATCATCCTATTTTTTAAACATGTGATAGTGCTCACATATTATTGTGTAATGCCTTCAAACTTTGAAATTTTAAATTATTCATAATATACCACATGTCACATTCATAGTGCCTCACAACCTAACTACCTTGCACTTTTCATATAACTTAACTTCAATGGTTCAAACCATATTCTAAGAACTCTATAATTTAGAACCTACAAGAAGATACCACACCTTGTATTTTACATCCTTACAAACATTCACCACCCACACATGTAAAATATCTCCAAGAACAAATGATAATTATGTGACTATGAAGCAATCACAATGATATGTCTTTCATGTTTTTATTCATCATGCTCTTTATAATTTAAAAATAATTCACAATATTCTGATAGTTTCCAGAGTTTGAACTGATATGATGTAATGTGTCCAATTTCAAGGACCCCACAATAATACATAATTAAGAAGAAACATTGGTGAGTACAAGGGTCATGAGACTTTTATCCAATCAAATAATTCCACCTAGACAAGGTGGAAGCACTCACACTTTTAATAATCTCAAAAGGAGACTCATCAATCCACATAGTGGGAAAGAAGTGATACTAAGCTCATATAGGCAGTGTGATAAAAAAACGTGAATGGTTTGGGTTTATCCTTTGATAAAGTTGTGAATGAGAGATAAAATAAAAACATAATTGTAAAAAACATTTAATTAGATTTAAAAAGGCCACCTTTCATGATTTAAACACATGAACAAGAAAATTGATTCTATCACTCAAGGATTTAAAGTATATAGAAAAAATAAAAGTGATTTATTCGCTCAAAATTCTTGTTACAATAAATTATTATCAAAGAATAAATTCATTATAGAGAGAATAGATAGATTATCAAAGCTAAATTGATCATATTAGAGATAAATTATAGTGTGACTAAATAATAAGAAATATTGAGTGAAAAAAAAAACATCCATCTATCTCTTTATTTTAGCACACCTCATGTATTCATAGATACTGTGTTACTTAAAGATGTTTTGGGGTTAGGTTTCAAACATTATAATGCCATGTTTGATAAAGTGGAAATAATGAGATCAATTCTACAAGAAGATATCCCTTCCTTTGTAAATGGTGATTACTTAGATGACATCTTGGCTCGAGAAAAGGCAGGACATAACTAGGTAGCAACAAAACTTAAGGTATTTTCCTATGTGAATATTTTTTTAGTATCTTTTCTAGGACCATTTATGAATATGACACAGTTCTATATCTAAATAAAAACAACCAAATGATATTCTTGGATAGCATGGATATAAAAAGATACAATTAATTGTTTTAACCTATAATAGTGTATATCTAGGTGGTCATGGTAGAATAGATCAATAACCATAATTTAATTGATAATTTGAAAGATTGGTTTAAATACCTCAACAATTGGGTCAACAGAGAAGATGTAGATAAGATTCATATTAAATTATTTAAACTTAACCTCTAAAATTATATGTATTTAATGAATAGATTATATGTAGATGTCAACATCTCTTATGTTAATAAGTAGTGGGTGCCCTTTTTATACATGATCATCAATGAAAAACAAGTACCTTACCTAGGGAAATTATTTAATTTAATTTTAGGAAATAGGTTGTGGGATTCAGGGATAGAAAGAATTTTTATATGATTTTCTACCTAGTTGATGACATATGTAAAATACTTATATTAAATAGAATTTCAAGGTGAACTCTTACCTTGAAGACCATATATGACTTAAAGTTCTCCAAGTTATATGAACATAAGTTTAAAACTTTTATCAATGAAACTTGTGATTATTCCTAACCACCAATGTATCAAGCCATTAAAGAGATACCAATGCTAAGGCTTCCTAAAGAGATCAAGAAATCAATCACAAGAATGTGAGCCTATAGGTATTACTCTGATTATATAGTAATCAACATTGAAGGTGTTTTGGTATTTCCTCTCAATCTACCCATTTTTATTCCTTAAAAACTTTCAAATTAGTATACTTCATACCATATTCTCCATGGAATTTATGGAGTTTATAAAGAAAAGAAACAAACCCCTTAGCCCCCAATGCCATATAGATTATGAAAGATAAATTTCAATGTTTTTTCTGCACTTCAACAATAGCCTCTCATAGGTTCTCCTTCAATTTGGATGACCCTAACCTTAAACAATGAGATCCCAAGGGAAATGTTAAGGATCATATAAGGTCACCCAGGGGAAAGGTGTCAACATGATATAATCACCATCACCATCCCCACCCCAAATAATAGGTATATAAATGTATAAAATGATGAAGTGGAGGAAATAAAGATGAAAACTATAGGAATTGTAACCTCACCACCTAGGAAAAAGCACCCACAAGAAGTTTATGAGAGGACATATGTACCTAAAATGTATGATTATTATACTCATGCATATGTATATCTAAGGAAGAATGTGTTATGGGAATTACTTCCACCATAAATTTATAAAAGAATAATTACATCTTCTAAGGTAACATGATCCCATGTTTCACCTCCTATTCAATTTATTCCTTATACTTTAGTTAAAATTCTTGATAACCAATATGTGATACTCATATTGAACAATAAGTTAGGACTCATTATCCTTCTCCTTTCATGGATCCATTGGAGGATGCTCTACTTAACACTCCTTTTTTAGTCCCTAAAGTTAAGGCTTTGACCCCTACTACCCCAAGGAAAGTTATTCAAATAAAAAAATACAAGACACTTGGCTCCAATAACTTCCACTCAAAGCCCTCAAGTGTGTGTTTCACCTATTTATGCTCAATGGATCAAAAGTTCATAATGGATCACTTTTATGAAGTTGTGCCTCATTTGGAATAACTTGGCTATCTAATGTTATCATGGTGATAAACAAAGGAGGAATGGTCATCACACTACTATTGAGAGGGGAAAATTATACTTGAGTAATAGGTTAGTAGTTATCACAATTTTACCTAGCATTATTATTCATTCCATATCTAAACCTAAGGAACCAAAGAAAAGGGATAAATTTTTTAACATTTTGCTTGATAAATCCAAATTTTATTGTCTTGGATATACACACTCCACTCCCTACCATATTATTCACATTTGCCATGCCACCCACAACCTCTAATATTTCTATGTGATAAGAGGAAGAGAACTAGATTGAGAATATCCAACTTGCTAAATCTAAAATGTAGGAGATGGATATAATTTAGGAACCCAAGGTTAAACTCAAATTTGAACATGACATATATAAAGTTAAAATATTTACTAGAAGGAAGATAACCAAAGGTGAGACTCAAAATTTGTATGAGACATAAGAGGAAATATTTATTTTGACAAGGAAAAGGAAAGTTACACTAGGTGAGAGATGATTTTTCAGATGACAATGAGTCAATGGTGGCAAAAACTAGAGAATTAGCTAAGAAATTTGTCTAATGGATTAAATAACAAAGGAGAAGGCGAGGGACTCAAACCAAGGTAGTAGTTCAAAATAATATCATCATGAAGTATAAAAATCCTTAGAGTCAATATATGAACAATCGATTCATAATTTCCAAGATAAGAATAAAAGTGTCACCTTATAGTAGAAGATAAAATTGTATCAATAACACATTGTTCAAAAGGAGGCTAAGATTGGAAACTTGAGAAAAGTAATAAATAAAAATGTGTTTCCTAATTTTAATATGGTGACACTATTTAACATTGAATATGCATGAACTTTTCAATGCACATGAGAAAATAATTACATGAGTGGTGTGGTAGCATGAACATAGTCATTGATTCTATTGCTAATGCAACAAACAAAATTTTAAAATTATTCTAAGAGGCTAGAATTATTTAATTTTTTTACAAAATTATAATCCAATGTACCTCATATAATTCACTCCCATGTTGGATAAATTCATGACATATTTCAAGGGGAGAGTTTTGTAGGCCAATCATGGAGGAAGCATTGAAGTAATTGATTTGGTTGCTATGCCAATGATAAAATTGAGTAGGATACTATAGTTAAGGGAAATATTCACACCTTATAGGCTAATCATGTAATAATCATGGCCAAAATATATTCATTACTCAAAGTTCTAATAATAAGCTTGATAAGAATAAATGAGGACTATCAATCATGTGTAGTTTCATTTCAAAACTAGCAAGTTAGTTTCTCTAAAGTACCAAAAATTCTGAGTGATCAAAATTAAATATTTATTACTGGTTATACATAGCTTTAATAAAATGTATTCTAAAATTATGTATGTTGTATCTTTTGTAAAATATTATGAAATATATATTAATTTTATATGCAATCTTTATTTATAGATGAGGTGATGCCCATCTAAACTTATATATGCATCTTGTTTTTAACTCTAAAAAAGATAAAGATTTTGGAATAGAATCTCAATTTTGTTTTGAAATTTTTGATATGTATTGTTTATTTTTATAAATTTATGAGTAATGCATGAGATACTAAATTATACTGATTGGTATATGAGATTCATGTGTTAATTATAGATTAGTTAAATTGGATAATAACTAGTTTGACTATTTTTTTACTAAAGCTTATGTTATAATATTCATTTTATGAATGAATGTGCATATCAAATTATTTATTATAGATCAAAAAATATTTTATATAACTATCAAAATAATTTATGTGATATTTCTCTATTAGACTCTTTGTTGTGTTCATCTAAATCTAAGTAATAATTAGAGTTAAATGAACATTAGATTCAATTAATTTAACTAATGTTCATCTAAATATATTTATGAACATTAGTTTAATGAAAATCAGCTTTAATTAAATAAGGTGCAATTCTAGGAATATTTAATTTAATTCTTTTCTAATTTTGGGCATACTAAATAGGATGAGGTTATTTGGTTTCTGGTTTCTCTTCTTTATTAGATAGGTGCAAGCTCTCTTGTTTTAGTCATATATTCCACCCATTGTTTGTTCTCTAAATTTATACACAATCATATTTGGTATTCAACACTTGAAAATTCCATTTTTTACCTAGCCTTGGTATTATTTAATTACATACACATAACTAACTCTTGTTCACATTCTCTTTTAGCTATTTACTCATCTATGGGCCTAGCCTTCCCACATTGTTATTAATAATACACAATATTTCCCTAGTCTCTTCCTTACAATTTATTATCTCATTCAGACTATTTCCTAATCCCATATCATATCTTCCTAATTTATAAAAACTATTTAACTCCTCAGACACCTCTTCCCAATTTGATTTATATGCTTGGGTTGGAACCATCCATCCACACTTAAATATATGTTTTTCCCAAATTTAAACTCCTATTCTCTCTTATATATTCACTCATATATGGGCCTAACCTTCCCACCTTGTTATTAATAATACAAAATATTTCCCTATTCTCTTCCTTAATAGTTTGTTATCTCACTCAAACTATTTCCTAATCCTATATCTTATCTTCTTGCTTTTTAGACATTATTCATACTCCTTAGACACCTTTGCCCTATTTGATTTATCTGCTAGTATAAAACCATCTATGCACACTTAAATATATAATTTTCCCAAATTTAAATCCTTTTTATATTTAGGAATATATATTTTTAATTTCTAGATCGAATGGAAAATATCCAAAGAGATAGTTGTTTATAAAAATTAAGTCTAAGCATATTCCTATCTAACACTTATCTATCACTCACTTGAAAAATAATTGTTACCCTCAAGAATACATCTACACATTGAGAGGAAATACCATAAATATTTCAAATTAAAAACCCCTTAAATGAGAAAACACAAGTCCAAGTTTGAATATCATTACAATGATAAGATCATAGGTTGTCAAGTGTCAAAATTCATACTCATGATTGCACTACATGATAATATTGCACTAATTACACACATACAACTAGGTGGGATAATTATGTGAATTTGATTCCACTTATAGAATGTAGGTAACACTCAACCACTTAGTGCGGATTGATTTTAGTCAGTTCAACACATTCCAATAACCCCCTTTTATAGGTGAACCTAGTGTTAAAATTGAAATTAGGGTTTTGAAGCAAGGATAATGAAAATAAATATATCTACATGGGATCAAAGGTATCTAAAAAATATGATGAACTATTAGATTTAGGAATAATTATTAACTAGTCACAAATTGGTGTAGGTCTTCTAGACATTATTGATCTTACTTAAAAAATATACCCTACCATAGGTGTCTAGAAAGCACTAGACTTGTTCCAGTAGTTGTAAGCATTATATTTCCAGTTCTGAGTGATTACATCCCCTTTTATGGCCTATGATGATGAGTGTACCCTATAAAAAATCAAAACATAACCTAAAAAAGATAATTACCCAATTCCTTTATTACTTCCATAAATAGTAATTTTTAATAAATCACTAATACTCTACTAGTTACACTCATATTTTTATGTGAATTATCACATCTTATACAATCTAGTTATTCTATATTTTTTTCTTAATTAGATCACTCAAATCCAAAAAGAGATAAAACATGTTGATGAACCCAATGTGAAAATGGTTCATAATCTATACAAAGTGTCATGGTATATAACATTTCAAGTGAAAATATTTGAACCATGAAACTCCTTATTAGTATCATATATACATAGGATGATTTGTTTACTATAAAAAATATATAAAAAGGATGCAATGGATAAAGACAAAACCCTCTTACAAGAATTTTAATACAATTTAAGGTTGGTTCTATTCAATTTTCCATTTCATTCTTAGTTTTACCAAGTTCAAGGGAGTTTGACATGTTAGGATGTCAATGGATGTATTAGATGCATGCATTTCCATCTTTAGTACATAAGTGTGTGAAGTATATAAATTGAATTAGGTTGGTTATAGTTCTAAGTATTCCATATGAATATAATATTTAGTCAAAAAAATTATTACATAACTCTAACCCCTAATGCAACCAATTTTACAACCTATTTAATTCCATGTTATGTATACAATTCAGAGGAAGGTAATTAATTTTTTAAGATGAAGAGTATTTCAACATCCATTACATCAGAGGTTTATCCTAGAAAAGTATATATCACCTACTCCATTACGTTATAATATAGTTATAAAAAATCTTCTATGTGTTCCATAGTAAATAAAGGAAAATTATCAAATTATAAATCAAACTTTACATAGTACTATGGATTTAAAGTTACACAACCTATGTAGGATCATATGATTTATGTTGACCATAATAGATATGTCACAACACATGATTAGTTATCAATTTATGATACAAATAACATGTTACTTCTTTCCCATGAAAGGTAAAATTGGCCATGTTTTACATAGAACCTACATTAGAGCATCCCCTTGATGGGACCATTAATTAGCTTCACATAACATAATTCTTAAATATATATATATATATATAAATACAAATAAAACAAAAAAATAGGACAAATGCATGACATGTATTACTTGTTTACATGATTTATGTATGATTTATCAATATGGTAGATTATGTGTCTATTTTTATATGCCCATTTTTCATGGTATACATAACTGAGATGTAGGACTTATAATTTTATATGACATCGACACATAGGTGTAGGACTTTCCTACACCAAGGAGCTACCTTTCTTACATTAGGGTCATCTTAGTATAATTTACACAAGTTTTATCTTTATATAACCATTCCATTGATCATATTGAGTTATTATTACATTAATTAAACATAGATTTCTCTTACTCATACTAATTATATTTTTATTTCTTTAGATACTATATTTTTCTGTATGTAATGGTGACATACATTGATTGTGTAGATTAGCTTTGTTTGTCCTATGTAAGATTGATATTTTTGTTTGTTATATTATGTGACTCTTTCTTGAGTATTACATTATGTGACTCCTTATCTATTTTTTGTGACTTTACATGACACTAGGTGTTCATTACATGAATCTTTTTTATTCTTGAATCTTACTCTCTTGAATTTATTTATTCTTTATTTTTATTTACTCTATTTAAAATTGTGTTATAATGTTTATTTTTATGATATTTTGTGTGCATCATGGCCATGATATTGTGTGTGACTATATGAATCTATGTTCTTTATGTGGATATATTTAGAATTATCTAAAAATCTTGTGGAGGCGTGATCCATATTAGGCACTATTCTTCTAGTGTGTGGTGCCATGATACATTTCATGTATTTTCTACATAGTTATTTATTTTTTATTTATATCATGATGAATATTCATTGAATTTATCATTAATATATTTATTTTGACAAAACACTTGTATTCACCTTAGGATAAATGTTTCATAAATGCTTAGATGATCTAATATTACCATTATGACATAATCTTATCATGTTAGCACATGCTCATATACTTTTATATTTATGCAAAATAATATTTCATTTTGATATAAAGAATTCACAAGATACATTTCTCACCTCAAAAGGGGGGTATACATAATGGCTTTTATTAGAGACTAATCCATTTTCATAGATATATTTAGAGTTTGGGCATAGGAAACTCAAATTTTTAGGCACATGTTACTTTAGTTTGGTATGTATTTACACATGTTATTATATGTTTACTCAAATTATGAAAAAAATGACATATATTGGGGGAATATTTTAGATGTTTCAAAAAAAATTGAGTAACAACTCACAAATCCTATGAGATTATTACAAAAATTACATGATTCAATTTACATGGGTTGTCAGTGTTGACCAATTTTTCAACCCAAGTCAAAAATGGAAATCCCCTCTAGATTGAAGCTTTAATAGGCTTATAAAAATTTTTATGTGTTCTTTTCATGGTCTTTTCATGGTCCTAAATGTTCTCCATGTGGTCATATTTGTCCATGTCTAGCCTTGTCCAAAGTTTGATCTCATGTGTACTTTTCTAGTTGTAGGGGTCATTTATGAGGTCTTGGTGTTGTCAAATATGGTTAAAGTTTTGATATGGTTTATATTCATTATAAAAGTTTATTAATTTTTATTGAAATTCATATGATCATGTGTTAATCTTTTATCATGTTCTTATGTGCTAAAATATCATTTTGGTTACCTTTTGGCCTATTTAGAGGAGTTATATGTAACATATTCAAATAAAAACATTTTAAGAAGGTTAAATAATGTAATTTATGCTAGATAATGTTTAGGGATGGTTAGATACTGACAAAATCTGTAGTTCAATGCCTAAACTAAGAAAACTACCTCTTTACAAACACTTTTAGGCATTTATACGACCTTCAAAGATCATTTTTAAATGTAAAATGGTTTTAAAGTGTTCAGTAGTATTAATAATATTATTTTAAAGACTTTTATCTAGTTTTATGTTTTATAAATTCTTTAGACACTCTATCTCCTCCATCACTGCCTTCACAAGCTAAAAAAGGCAAACTTCAAGTGAATAATACGATCAAGAGAGAAAGAGTTAGGAGATGAAACTTTCACCATTGTTAGGGGTCATACTAATATTTAAATTAGTAGAATATTTTTATATATTCATGGCACCTCATTTATGAAAAATCACTAAGAGTGATAGTAGGTCACTATGCCTTGTCCAATCAAGTAGGGTTTAGTTTTACTCTTATTTCTTTAGGCCAGATTTTGATGAAGGAGAATGGATTTGTGGGATGTTTTTATAAGTCAAATGGATATTTTAAATTATATTTTTATAAATAATTTAAACTTCATGAGGTGATTTCATCAAAGAGGAATGTGTCTCAAGAGTATGGAATGTATCACTCTAGATGCAAATAATTTTCGTTAGTTCATGATGTTTTTCACCTTCAGAGGTTCCAAATGATTAATCATTCATATAAGATCCATAAAATTCATATAATATATTTATTATTCCCATAATATGTGATTCTTATCCATAGTCTTTAAGTATCTTGGTCTTTGGAAACATTGTCAATGTATGGACAATTCTCTACATGTTTGATTGCAAAATTTGGCTCAAATATCAATTATAAATCATAATACAAGGTTATAAGACATAATTTTACCATTTTAAGTATGGGATAATGAAGGTAATAGTCCAATTATACCCTCAAATAAGAGTCATAAAGTGTTTCATTCACACACAGGCTTGCAAGCCTACAAGTAGACATTCATGAGTCTAAGTCTTTAATGGAGGTGTATTGACAACATTAAGGTGTAAATTGAAATCTTTTATACTCATTAAACTATAAATTATTCCATTGAAGATCACCAATAAGATATGAGTGAATGAAGAAGATCCCAATTCTCACATACAAATCCCTACACATAAACCACTATATGCTCATTCCTATGCATATAAAAGGAAATTTTGAGAAGATTTGATATCTAGTTGGAGTCACAAATACCTCTTGAATATATAATATGAGGAATACAATAGTGATAAAATATAAAATAAAGAGTCAAGAGGATTAGTCCTCAGAAGTCTCAATGGGCAGAAGTAGACCCATAAGTTGGTGTACATAGTGAAAAAAGGATACAAGGCAAAATGGTAAGAATATATTTTGTTAAATGACATGAATAAGTTAAATAGGTCATATAGTGTCTAATAAACTTGAAAAATGGAGTTAGAGAGATGATTGAATAGTGATCACTCAAACTTTGCATACACTAAACAAAATGATGTTAAGGCTGCCTGCTTAATCAAATGGATATTATATGCTTGGTCTAAAGTTAGGGGTGAGAAATATATTTTATTAAGGTTATAAATATTGTAAAAGTTACATTAATATATTTGAATGATGAATTGGCCTCAAAAGGTAGCATCTCACAAATAAATCCTATGAAGTCTAGATGAGTTGAAAAACCTCATTTCATATACCATAGACCTAACGTCAATCTCAATACATGGAGGAGGTTAATAGGATAAAAATAATTGATAGTTGGATAGGTGTTAAATGAATTTACAACACTAATGAATTTACTCAAAAACTATAGTGTCAAATGTCAAAAGAAGACCTAAAACCTTGAGATGATTATTGAAAACTAGTCATGGAACTAGAGAAGGATACAAGGTTCTTAAGGTAGAGTTGACTTCACATAGGTATGAAATGGTTCAAGTACCTAAGGAAGCATAAGGAAATTTAAAATACAACTAATAAGATCATAATGACCACTTACAAGGGTCTCCACATTTGATGGTAATCTACAAACATGCCTAAATGTCTAGTTAGTTAAATGTGTACATTATGAAAGAGGAAGAAAGTGGATTAAAAAATCCAAAATAAGTGATACAAGGTCTCTATGGGGTATGATACATACTCTTATAATTTTCCAAGTGCTCAAATAACTCCCTTTGAGGGTAAAACACAAAAACATTATCATTAGGTATATTGGCCTAATACCCTTCTCAAGGCATTACTACTTGGAGTCTAAAGTTATAGGATAATACAGGGTTAAATAAGACCTAAAACTAATATATAAATGTATATAATGGAGTTTCATATGTGAAAGAAGCATTGTTTTATAGAGGAGAGCTTAGAATTGGCCATGTTGGCCTAAAATTACCTTAAGAGTGTACAAAATGCAAAATGGTCACCCGAGGAGCACTTTCTTATGCATAGAAATGTACGGAGGATTTTCATGGAGTTATAAGAATTTTGGGAATGTTTATGGGAATTGTATAATATAATTTAGATGAATTAGTTAATAGGTTTAAGGGCTAACTTTTATGAACTATTGTTAAGAGTCTAAACCTCCCTAGACCTCCCTAAAACCCTAGTAATGACCAGTCAAGAGAAATGGACTTATAAATCACATTTAATGACATTTTTTTAATCTATAATATTATTAAAATTATTTATGACTCCAATTATATTCTACATAAGTAATTTTTATATACTTTCAGTTGTATGGATTGTAATAAATGCACTATTTTTCATGATTTTTGGTGTTTTTTAAGGGTTTTGAGCAAAGGAGAACTTTCAACCATTGAAGGAGGTCACCTGAGATGTATTTAATCATTTAAAGAAAAAAAATATGAACAAGATATCATTTAAGTGATCAAATAAATATCATTTACCAAGGTAATCTCAAACATGCCTAAAATGAGACTAGGTTTCAAGGTCATTTCATGGTTCTCATACTTACATAGGGTCTTAGGGCCTCAAATTTGACACGAACATTTTTGAAAAGATAGGTAAAGTGAATAAAATGATTTTTTGTGGTTTTAAATGTGGGGGAGATATCTAGGGCGTAAAAATAGGTTTCTAGGTAAGGAGGCCTAATTAGGGCCTAATTGAGGAGAGAGAAAGGCACTTCTAATCAAAGTCTACACCTAAAAATTGGTATGAAGTTGTAAAGCCATATTGGGTCCTCAAATATTCCATTTTTTTTCACTAGCCTTTGTATATTATTATACAAAAGGATGTTTACATGATTTTAGGGCTACAAGGAAAATAGGCCTAATGAGAGCTTGAGGAACAAAATGGAATATTGGGAGCTATTAAAATAACCAAAATGGATTATTTTAGGTATAATAAGATATTTTAAGGACATCCATAGAGATAGTGATTGGATAAGATGATCTCAAGTTTTGAGCCACTTGGACAAAGCTAGGCATAAGAAATGAGGAGTTTCAAGACACCTAGGCATATGAATGATGAAATGTCAGATCAGAGGAGTTTATAAATGTAGGTAAGGTGTCAAATGGGAGGGTATGAAGGAATTCATTTTGAATTTATTGTTGATAATTCCATTTGTCACTCTTCTTATGCAAGAAAGGGCAATTTTCATGAAGATGATCAAGGTGTCAAACTAAGATTCTAACTCCTACACCGCTTGGAGGATGTCTCATCTTCAAAAGAGAGACACATGGATTTGTAAGTATATTTTTACTATTCAAAAATCATTATTTTTAACTCTCACATGGAAACTTTTCAATCCCACTTTCCTATGCCCCTCTTTCTTTCTTCCCAATTCTCTATATAAGAAGCCACTTTTGGCCTTGTAATGTAATCCACATATGGTATGGTGAAGCCATGCTAGTTTGAGTACTAATTTTTCCTTAAAATAAAAGATTTAAATCTAATTTTATGTTCTCAACTTTTTGTCTAATTGTGTGAATTAGTTCATGGTTGAATGGAAAGTGATAGTTATCTCTCCTTGTGTTCATCTCAATCATGGTATGTGAAAGTAATATGCCTTCTAATAGGTCACATGAAGTGTAGTTAGTTATTTTGTGTGTCTTTAAGTGTAAGTAAGAGTAATAGTATCTATAATTAGACCTTTTATTCATCTACCTTGAGAAATACTTGGCATATTACCTTCATGTTGAAACACTTTTGTTAGAAGAACCTTGGGTGTTGAGATCAGTTGTGAAAATTGTCTTTCATAGTGCAAGTTTAGGTATTCTTGTGGATTTAATCTTGGTAAATCACCTCTGTTAAGTTAATGTTAATCTCCTTCTATTACTTTTATTTCAAATCAAGTAGATTAGTGGTTAGTTATAGGTTTGGTACAAGGGAGCTAGCCCTTCAATATAGAGACTCATCTCTCCCATAGGTCACCCACAACTTGAGATATGTTTCCATGTTACATTAAACTAAATGAGGCTAGATTATAACTATTTAGGGTGAAAATTTGATTGATAACAATCAGATCTAGGGCATATGTTGATATTTTTCAAATATCTAGATATTTTGCCATAAGTTATATTACCCAATTTGCATAATTTATTGGATTGGAGGCATATAAATGACATATGTAACACATTATACACAAAAAATTACTCAAATACTTATATTTAATCATATAATATATTAATAGTAGATGATTCAAAAAACTTAATCAGACTCATATTCTTAGACTCTAAACTTTGTTGTAACCCATGGTGGGTCCCATTCATTTAAAATGTAAAGAGAAATGTGGGGATGAATTTTTTTGTGACTTAATTTATCTAAAATTTTATGTATATAATGAGGGTTGGTACACATTCATATTAACCCATGGTTTTAACATTTGCATCTCCCTGTGGCATGATCACTCCATTCTCCATTTTTTCTAGAAGATAACTTTATAGAAAATAACTTGGTTCACATGTATATAGTTATATTCATTCCTTTTTATTTAAATTTCAATTATGCACAATGTTTTTAATTTAGATATTTATATTAAAAATTAAAACTAATTTATACATGCTTCATTATGGGTTTGTATTTAAAAAATTTCAACACTCAGCACCTACTTGGACATACCCACCAAAGTTACAATCAACTATCATCTTTTATATTTTTACTATAGTAATTAAATTATTATAATAAAATTTGAGGGGAATGTAGACACTCATATTTGGTATTAGGCAGTTGAAAATGTTAGTTTTGATCTAGCCCTGGTATTATTGACTTGCACACACATAATTAATTCTTGATCATGTTCTCTCTTAGCCATTCACTCATATATGGGCATGGCCTTCCAAAATTTTTGTTATAGATACATAATATATCTCTAGTATTTTCCTAAATAGAGTATTATCTTATTCAAAATGTTTCTTAGTATCATATCACATTTTCTACTTTTTGGACATTGTTGGTTTTACTCAAATGCTTCTTCCCTACTAGATCCATATGACTAGGCCAAAAATGTTTGGATCCCATTTAAAAATTATTTTCAAAAATATAAATTATTCGTATAGGTTAGATATAATTTTTTCATGTCAGTTGCAATGGAAACCACCCAAAGAATCAATTATTTATATAAATAAAGTCTAAGTCTATTCTTATCTAGCGCTCACTTGAAAAATCATTACTACACTTAAGAATATATCTACACATTATGAGTAACTTCCATGGATCTTCCAAATCTAAAATCCATCAAAGTATAAATATCTAATCCAATTATTAATACCATTATAAAGTCAATATCATAGGTTTTCAAGTGCATAAATCCATACTCAAGATTGCACTAAATTCTAGTATTAAAATGATTGCACATAGTCACCTAGGTGGGATAACTACTGAAATTTGATTCCACTTCAAGAAAATAGGTAGCACTTAACCACTTAGCAAGGAGTGATTAGGGTCAGTTCAACTCATCCCACCAACAATTTTGATAAGTAAACCTAGTGTCAAAAGTGAATCTAGGGTTTTTAAATAAGGAGAAGTAAAATAGATAAATATGTGTAGGATCAAAGTCATCTGAATACACATTATGAATCATTAGATTAAGAAATAATTATCCAAATTATCATATATTAGTGTAAGTATTTTAAAAAAATCAGCCCAACTTAAATGGTTCTACCTTGCCACAAGCAGTCAACAAGCACTAGACATCCCAATAGGTGCAAGCACTCTATTTCTAGTTTTGATTTATCATAACCCCTGTTTTGACCTCTATTGATGATTGTAATGTAGTAAAAATCAAAATAAAAAATAAACAAGCCGATTACCCAATTCCTTTACTATTTCAATAAAAATTAAATTGTAATAAATAAATAATACTCTACTACTCATGTTCAAATTTGTATGTGAATTTTTATATCTTATATAATCTAAATATTTTATAGTTTTTTCTTACTTAGATCACTCAAATCTAATATAAGATAAAACAAAATCCATATGGAAGAGAAAAATATAAAAATACAAAAAAATAGAAGCCAAGATATCAAATAAAAAGAAAAGGATAAAGGTAATTTTAAAATGAAAGATACCTTTCAAAATTTAAATCATACCAAAATATGTGATCATGTTATCTAAAATGTCCCCCTATCCTAGTTAAATCTAAAACTCCATAGTTAACCTTATTATATAATCTAGGTCTATTAGAGTGTGATAGGCCAATAGTCTAGGGTATAAGGTCTCATAAATATCATTAGTTCCACTTACTTTCTTAATAAATTACCCAATCCTCACATTATATTGATGGATCTATAATAATTCCTAAATAATGGGGAACACATTTTGGGAAGGTGGGATCTTTTTAAAATTTTATGTGTATAGCCTTCATGGGATGATATTTATACTTCACTAGTTATCCCAAGTTCATGCTTGTTGGGTTGGGTTCTCTAAGGCCATTGATGTTGAAAACTCTTCGTCCTGAAAAATTATTTAGAATGTCTTGTTTTTGGAAGAAAATGTGTTTTCACCTTGGTGGCACCCTATTTTCCCTCCCTTTCAATTCTTCCCTTGATAGATAGACTTGTTTCCAAATATATCTTATCCTTTTCATCTTTCTTCTCATCACATATTTTCTACATGTTAACATTGTTATAAGTGTTGGTATTCAAATATTATTATTTAAACTTGGCACCTTTGAATATAAATTACATCTGATTTGTTATTATATGTTCTCATTGCCTTACCTTTATAAGATTTATCTTAGTTATGTTTTGGACCACGATATTTAATTATCCTTTTTTTGGAGTCATCTAGACCTAATTCAACCCTCCTTTTATGGTTATCTGGTCCTATTTCTACATTTTAGGTTTCATTTTATCTCATACTATAATGTTCCTTGGGTCATCCAAACCTAATTTAACCCTCCTTTTATAGATATTTGGCCCCTTTTATCTCTTTTATGTTTTTTGTATCTTCCATACCTAATTTAACCCTCATTTAATGGCTTTATATATTTCCTTCCAATTTACCATCCTTTATGAGAGTTTCACATGTTTTCATTTTTAGACTCCCCTACATACACCCACATTACTTTTATATTTTTTTACCCTTGTATGTTTAAGGTTTCCAAATTATAGTTTTTATTCCTACCATGGTCAATACTAATGTATTTTCATGCAATATTATTAGTCGAATGGTAATTCAATGTATGTATGTGTTACTTTTAGTTTAATTATTTCATTTTATCATCATTTATTAATAGCCTTTATTTTATCTTTTATGTTGCTATGTTTTATTCAAAAACATCATATTGCATTACAATATTATGACACATGATGATATTTCAATATAGAACATATATACACACATGTTTTAGTTACTAATAATTTATCTTGTAGGACTCATCAGTGCATCTTTCTCCATAATTTCACATTATAAGAAGTACATCAATATTTGGGTTGGATTAACTCATGGTACTTTACAATAGTTTTTTCTATGAAATCACTTATTCTACCTATTTACAATCACTAATTTTATACCTAGCCATCATAATTTCCTCTGATGGTCTATCCTTATGCCTCTTCTACCTAGTTTAATATTTTATTATGACTAACATGAGGACTAAGTTAGTTATGTTTTGGCCCCTAAGTCTAAAATTTTATCTATCATGATAAATTAATTTCCTTGACTTGCATATATCCCTTTCCAACTACATCATCCCCACTCAATGTAGTTGTTTTCCTTCTTGTACTAACTCAACATGGTTGATGTAGTATTATTTCTTGTTCAAATCTTTATGTTGCATCAATCTAGATCATGCCCATTGGTATATTTGAAAGGTCACTTTTAGGAGATGAATCCATACATACATACATACATATGTTTGTGTGTGTACACACACATGTATGTATGTATGTACACACACACACACACACACACACACACACACACACACACACACACACACACACACACACACACACACACACACACACACACACACACACACACACACACACACACACACACACACACACACACACACACACACACACACACACACACACACACACACACACACACACACACACACACACACACACCTTTATATATGTATATGTATATGCATATGTATGTACATGTGTGTGTGTGTGTGTGTGTACACACACACACACACACATGTGGATCCTATATCTAATTTTTATAATAAACACACACTATTGTGCTCTACTTGTGAATAAAATATTTTTTAAGTAGAAGAGGAATCTAAGTATAGGAAAATAATCTTGTGGAGATATATTATTTTATCAAAGCCTTTGAATTTTAATAGAATGAATTTGAACCAATGAGGTGTTCCTTAGTATTTAATGTCCTTAATTAAGGACACATAGGTATTCATACTTTCTATTTAATTATTCACCTACACCATCTCTCATAGATTGAAACTTGATCCAAGGGGGAGATTAATGAACTATAAATTCAACCCAAAGTATGTATCCCTATCTCTATACACTTTATTTTATTTGGTTTATATGATTATACTATAGTATTTTTTTACTACTTTTTTCTCCATTTTTATCTTACTTTATGCTTATTATTATATGTTATATTTTCATGTCAATATATCCTATTTTAGATACCTCTTGGTTAAAACCTTTAGTTTAGATACTATTGATGTGGGTTTTATGCACACCAAGGGTTCTTACGGGAAGGTCCCTAATGTTATAAGATTAGTGAAAGATTCACTCCAAGGCATGAGTTTCAGATCTTGGTTTCATAAATAACCTAGTGGATGAATAACAGTGAGTATAAAGGTTATTTAAATACCTCGAGTGGTTCAACTATGATGGATGTCTGACTCTAAATCAAATTTCTACTTGACGTGGATGGGTGGGTCTAATCTAAGGTGAATAAATCCAAAAAAGATAAAAAAAAAATATGGAAGATTAAGGTATAAAATAAGGGGTCATATGATCCTATTAGAAATTAAACACTTCTCATCCTACTTACTATACTAATCTAAGTGCATGTCATGAATTAATGTCTACTACATATCAAATGAAAACATAGAGTGCAAACAAACACATTGAAGAGTCTAAATAAATAATTGCAAAAACATTCAATCAATTTAATCAAGGATGTTATTAGTACCATATTTCCATGCATATCTAATGTCATAAAAAAATTAAGTATGAGATATAACCAAAGAAATGACAAGACTAATAAAACATTTAATTTTATCATTGTATATAACATACACTTATCCTACTACATATTTATCAACTTAATGGAGATACCCCAATAAAACATAAAAAAATGGAAGAGAAAGCACACTCATACAAAATCATAAAATAGTTATAGAAAATTTCCTTTCTTGTATTAATTACCAAAATTATCCTATATTTAAAATAGATAAAATACTTGCTTATGTAGATTTGGATGGGGTCACCTCATCCTCAAAGCTTGTTTAAAATTAACAAATCTAAAATAAGACTATATCTAAATATAATCATGTAGACTCTACATGTTTTAAAATGCATATAAATAAAAGCCTTAATTTAAATATTATACTCATGTACAAATATATAGATGGATTAGTCAAAAATAGACTCTATTAGTCAGTTCACTAAGTATGGGTAGCACTACTAGTTGAAACTAAACTTGAACTAGACTAAACTATAGTTGAAACTAGTTGACCCAAACTATCTAGAGTAGGGGATGTTGGTGTAGAACTTATCATAGGTAATACTTGAATATATAGAGAGAATAAATTTCCTAGAGGTATCACTATAGTTGGTTTTGACATAACATACGAAAGAATAATAGTAGAAGGTAAGGTCACCATTACCAACCATGTTGGAGTGTAAAATATGGTATACTTAAGAGAAGAAAACATGGTCATTCAAAATTGATCTCATGAATATGAATCTCCCCCCTAAGAAACTAACCATCCTTATTCCTTTATTTTCTCATACCTAGTCATATATGCTAGAAAGTCTAGTTATATAGCTTTAAAGTTGTTGATAATAAGATTAAACAAAATTGGGATCTTATTCATCAATTTTCCATGAAAATATATTGAGGATATAAAATAGTTACTCAATGCTTTTGATTGTGCCACCTTAACCCTAGAAAAAATAATCAATTAAATCACTTGGTCATTGATTTTAAAAATTGTGCTCTCAACATCTACTTTGAAGCTATTGACAATAGTCTACAATAAGCTATCAAAAAATGGTTTGGTTGCAACTTGCCCTAGTGGTGTGTATATTCCTTTAATGTGCATATCTCCTAGAATTTGAATGGCCTTTTTTTATTTTCTTGCTACCTACTCAACTAGCTCCAACATTTGTTTATGATATTCCATAATTTGAATTCTCTTACTAATCACAAAATTTTGAGCTAAAGCAATATCTAGAAGTTGTAGCAAATTGATATGTTTATACTACTTTTATCTTAATACCTTGTTAATAAATTTTAATTTTTCATTATATATATTCAAATATTCATAAACATTTACCACATTATTCCATTGTGGTTGTGATTCTCCCCTTGATTTTCAGATAAAGCATACTATGTCATAGAAGATTTTGGTTGAACTGAGTACATTATCTAATGTGTCCTTTGGAGGCTTTATTCTACCTTGTGCATATAGTATTTTTTTAGTTTGTTGGAAATCATGAAAAATATTCTTTAAAATCCTCTAGCAGTATCTACCATGGAAATGAGATCTTATTGAATCTCATCTTCATCCCCAAGTCTATTTTTCTTTGTCAATGAGAATATTTATGCTTCTCTCACAAACTCTATAGGCTTCCCACTAGTGATGGATATCTTTCACCTTGCCCTTTTGAGTTATTTGTTAGGCTCCTCAATGATCACCAAATCTTGCCTAGCTAAATTTTCTATTTACATTTTTTGTACTCATATAGGAGTCACTAAAAAATCATGGGGATAGGTATGAAAAGTGATGGGTAAAGTTATTTGGAGTGGAGGCTTGAGAGTGGAAGGAGATGGAGGATTTTGTGGAGGTAGAATTAGGTTAGAAGGAGATGGAGAATTAGATTAGGAAATTATAGGCAATGAAGGGAAAGGTGGGATGAACAATATCTCCTCAAAGATTTTAATCTAAGGAGTCTTAAGGACATATTTAGTGATTTTAAGAGACTCTTAAACCAAGATAATTTTTTAGTTTATTAGGATACCCTGTGTAATGAAAGTACCCAATTGGGTGAGGAGATGGACCTATAAGAGTTGTGAGGCAAAAATTTCTTCAGATATTAAATACTCAAAATGTGGACTACTGACTATAGAACCTAGGTCATATATGGGAAGAATTGGCTATGTAATGGCATGATAGGTTATAATATTTATAAACTGATCAATTGAAATATATATAATAGTTAAGTATTAAGTGGTAGAAATAATATTATTAAAAAAATATATAGATATAAACTATGTCATACTAGTTGAATCTATAGGACTTGTAAGACTTGGAAGAACTAATATTAAAATAGGGTAACTAGTGACCTATCTCAAACCCTATGGGTGAGTTGTAGAAGTGTCTATACATAGGTCAACTTAAGTATTTAGTATAACCACCATAGTGCTGATTTTAATATTTCTTCTTCTTATTCTTCAACTTATCCTTGTCTAATATATTAAGTGTGAGGAGGAGTGGGAATTGATGTCCTAAAAGTGATTTATAAAGTCACATTATAAAATATATCCAATGGTGCTTCTACCTTTGGGGTTCCCACCATAATTTATTTCTAGATATCCTTCTTCAAGATCATATTATTGTTCCTTTGTCTCCTATTTTTGTGTGATAACAAGAGTTTCAAAGGATGGAGGAAGATATATAATTAAATAAGTTACTATATAATGGGTGGTTTTCACTTGTAATGTAGGAGAAAAAGGGAATTGACTTATTATTGGATCCAAAGGTGGCAATATTGTTGTGACTAGAAGAATGAGTGAAACTATGAACCTTGGAGGTTATCCCATGTATATAAATTATTGTTTTATCCCCTGTGGCTTTGGGAAATTTTTAAGAGTCCTTTCCCTCAACTTCTCATCAATTTCTTATTTTATTTCTTCCCCTGCTTGAGTTTTCCCATCTTGTTCATAGTTCTTTTCCTCCTATTCTATCTAGACTGCATCTTTTTTTGATATAGAAAAATCATATTAGATCATCTAAGTGATCCTTATAGACATTTGATATTTTTTCATTCTTATATAAATTTTTTGAATCATCTTTATAGTTAATAAATATTAGGTCATTTTCAAACTCTTGGTGGCCATAATACTTCCTAAATTACCAATGGAATTTCTCTACTTATTATTTTATTTATTTTTTGGGATCCCACCATTTGTATTCAAGTAGTCCAAACTTGAATGAACCCCTATGTTTTGAATTATTAGAAAATTTATCCCATTTTCAAAACTATTTCTTTCCAATGCTGAGGTGTGTCTTATGGTCTTTATCTAATTCAACCTTCTTCAAATTGTCATCCACACTATTGGATAGCTAATAATCTATCTCTTATTTAGCCAATTTATCTAGTACAAGTACTAGTAGTAATAAAGGAGCTACCAATTTTGCCTAAACTTTGAATAATATGTCATTTAGGTATAACTAATAATCACCCAATGGCCTTAGTGATATTTTAATTCAATTAGACAAGCTAGGCATAGGTTGTCCATTTATTGCTCTATAAACCATTGGGTAGAAGGTTTCTGAAATTGTTTGCATATGATCCCTATATTTATGTATATGAAGATGGTCAAAATCATCACAAATATACTTTATCCCCTTTATCTCCCAAGTCATAATTTTGGATTGGGTGATAGTTTCAAAAATAACATCCACCAAGAATGAAAGCATGTAAAATTTTCCATCTACTTGGTCACGTATGTGATCTATTTGAAAATTTAAGTGGAAGATTATGATTTACACTAATGGTGGAATACCCTTACCTTATAAACTTATTAAAAATAATATGACCCAAAACTTGTCTACATAAATGATGGATGAATCTCAATGTAGTTTGTTTGATAAGACCATAACAATTCTAACACCAGGTCTGAATTGGGCAATAAGGACCTTTTTATTCATGGTAAATTTTTTAGGGTTTTGGGACCATCCTAATAGGTTATTTTATCACTCAAGATTTACACACACTAAATTGGAATAATTGGTTCAATGAGATTATGGGATCATCCCCTAAGGTGTGGGACTCTTGCACTCCTTGGGATGAACCTTTAGAGAAGGTTGGATTCCTTCTGATCTAAATGCATCTGATTCAAGATCAACATGTAAGCCTAAAAGAGATATAAATATAAATTATTTAAAGGGTAAAGGGATAGAGGGAGTTGATAAAATTTAAAAGGTGATGCACCAAGTCTAAAAATATCACATTTATAGGCTTTAAAGAACACACGACAACTACATAAAATGAGAAAACATTACATAATCTATAAAATGGAAATTTTACTTGAATAAGTGATTTTTATGAAGGAATGAGACATAATAAAACACTAATAAGGATAAAAAATGATCCATAGATAGTACCTGTATAGAACTTAACATGCACAACATATGACTTATAAGAGAGAGCCAAGTTTTACACAAAGGTGTGAAGGGATGGACAATAATGAGAGGGGGGAGAATTACCCATAGGAAAATATAAAAAAATAAATAAATTCACACAAAATTCAATAATAAATAATTAATGAAAAGTCAATTCTCATTAGTCTCAAGGCTTAAGCAGTAAAGGGATCATGGAGGGCAAATTTGGCAGCATTATTTTGCCTAAAAATGTCAAAATTTTATAATGTAAGACCCATGATTTTATAGGAAATGAAATAACTATTTTCACTTGTATTTTCACCCTTTTAGGAGATTAAAATCTCTTATAATTGAAGTGGCATAATGGAATCACTTCTAGGCTTGTGGGCAACCTAAGGACTGAAGTGAGTCTCTAGATAGGGCTAGCTCCCTTGATTTACCACTTGACTACTACCACTACTACTAAATTTAGGGGGTGAAAAGGGAGAAGGATAACTGAAATAAAACTAATATAATGGATGTTATACACTATATATTTTTATGACATCCAACCAATTACATTCCACACTTGAGACCAAGAAACCAACTAAAACATACACTTTCCCAAATCTATGTCTTGTTGCATTAATATTACATTGTGTGGTCATAGATGATATGCAAGAATATGAAGAATATAAAAAGGTATTGAATTAATCTAATGAAAATAATACTCACTTAAACCATGAAAATATCTTGGAACACTTCACATGCCCTGCAAGAAGAGGTTGTAAATAGGTGAAACAATGAAGTACAATGCTAAGGAATCCATAGTCTTCACTAGGCAAATTCAAAATTCAAGTAGAGAACACTAATAATATCCATGAGATAGGTAAAAAAAATATTAATTTAATTGATCAAAATGTGTATAACTAAGCAAGGCTTTGCCATACTCAAGTGGAGCATAGAATACAATGCCAAAATAATCAACTCTTATAGAGTTTTAGAGAGAGAGAAAGAGAAGTTCAAGGGTCACAAAGACACTTTTAAAGTAAATAATTTAATTTATCCATGCATATAAATAGTATATGGGTCAAAAAATATAATTTTAGAAGCAACAAGTGTCAATCCAAGTCATTAAGTTAGGTAAAATAACACAAAACTCCTCTTTTTGCATAGAAAACTTTCCTTCATAATTGGATCTATTTGAGTGACTTGTAATTGTTATAGGGAATGTATAATGATTTTAATGTAAGGGGAGGCTCTTATACATTCCTCTATATTTATTTTTTGCATGCCTGGTCTTATAGAATCACTTGGTAGAGAGTCACAATCATTTATTGTCCTAAAAACTACCCTTCCATGTACCCTACACACTTGGCCTCAAAATTGGCATCATTTATCCATTGGTATGGAGTGATTGAAAATTTTAAATACCATCCATTTCCTTGGAATCGTCATGGGTACCTTAAAACCACTTTAAGTGAAGTTTTCCTCTCTTCTCTCTAGCTTGCTCAATGGGCCAATTTTTACTGGATAAAAGTAAGGAAATGGTTTGGGAACTTATATGTTGATTCATGAAATTAAATTAATATTGGGAGTTATATTAAGTTTAAATATTCCACCCAAACATTTTTTCATCTCCTAATTCATCATATAGCCAGCACAACACATAAAATAGTGAGAAAAATCCTATTTTTGCCCCTGTCTGTATAATTCCGTACATATAGCTAGCATGGGAAGGAGCTTGGGTGAGTTATCTTAAAATTTAAATAGGTTTCCTAATAAAACTATGCCCTTATATTAGCTTTGTAACTTTTTTTTTAAGATTGGTCCTAGCTAAGGGTTTGCAAGGGTTTTACGCCTATTTTCACCCTTGAGCTTGTTTCATTAAAACTTGACATTGGATTCGAAAAAAAATTCCAAAAATTTGTTGTTGAAGACCACTCCTAGCTTCTCTAAAATTCTTTGGTATCCATGCAAAGCCTCATGGAAGGTGTGATATTTTAAAGATGACCTATTGTGATTTTCCCCCTCTATTCCATTGGAAAGCTCTCCTAAAATGACAAAAGGCTATTTGCCCTTAAAATATTGTAGAGGTTATTGAAGTTTTTTAGTGTTCTTAGTAACAACTTTGAGGCTTCGAAACACCATCTTACCTTAGCCACTTATCCTATAAAATTTTAAGGTTAACCTCCTATATGAGAGATATAAGGTCTAGTATCCAAGATGCATCAAAACTTTGGATAACCTTATTTCATAACCATGCAAAAAGGTGTTAGGTTCTTTGTTTTGTCTCTTTAGAGATTTGGTCCTAAACTAAGAATTATTCATATTTGGAGTAACACCCCACTCTCTTTAACTTATAAATAATTCTTTTTTATAAAAAACACATCCATAACCCCATGAAGACCTTTCATAGCTTGGCACTCTCATTGTACATCCTTGTCAGACCTTTGTTGGAGGGAATCATGTAGGTGGATGCCTTGACATACCAACAATGAATAAGGCATGAGCCATATGGATCTTTCATGAAGATGAACTTGATATGTTTCTATAAATTATGTCAATGCAAATCAATTGATGTCAAGAAGTTATAAAACTTATTCAATCCTTTCACACCTTAAGATGACATCATCATATGGTCCTATGGGAAACAATGAATTGTATACAGGTAGAAGTATGAAGCTAGAGCAAGAAATGTTATGGAAAATCTCTAAAAACCCCTCAAATGAATTTTTTAATTCAAGTGAGTGAGATATATCAATGAAAATTTTAAACCATTCTCAAAACATATTCTTCAACATGAAAACCACCTGCATGTAGGTGAAAGAGCAGATAGAGGTCTCAAAGGACTATTGAGTGCACATGGAATGAGCTTGAAAGCCATGAATTTACCTTGGAGAAGGATGAAAGGTGAAATTACATCAATATAATCTTGAGAATAGATTTATAGGAATCAACACAATCCCCTGGAACCATTGGTAAATTATAAAGCTTCTGTAAATGGTGAAACTATCCATATTTAAAAAAATTGCATCCTCTTAAAAAATTAGTTGGTTAGCTCATCAAAACCACTTAAAATTTTTTAAAAAGTGTGTGAATCATTATAGGATGAATCCAAAAATATTTGGAATAAATCTCAGTAACTAATTTCTATGAACTTGCTCAGAATGAAGGAAACCCTGGAGGGTGCATAGATTGATAAGCAGTTTTGCATAGTCCACTTTGAAGGGATGGTTCATGAATAATAATTAACTAGTTATATAACTTATTATATTTATTTTAATGACTAAGAGTTTATAATATTCACCTGGAATTATTCTAACTGAAACCACCTATGCTAACCATACCAAGTAATAACCTTCAAGTCACTTTTCTATGCCAAGAAGGAGGAGAAGAGAGATGAATGGTTTTGAGATATAAAATTCAGTTTGAGATAATAAAAAATGTGTATTTTAGTGTGTGGGAGATATATAATCACATTCACACATTTTCCAAGTGGCACACTTCCCAAGAATCTATACAAGTGTTCTTTTATCTCTCTTTAGCCAAGAAAACTACTTTTTCTTTGAACGACCTGATGTTTATTCAATTATGTCAGATTAATAAGAATTATAAAGACACATGGGGATTTAAATAATCTTTTTTAAATTTAAAAAATCCCAAAAACCATGTACAAAGCATTAAATGCACCATTTAAACCCCTTAAGATGACTTAAAATTAGACCTAGAGAACACTTAACCAAAGCTAGTACAACATCAGTTGACACTAATTGACATATGAAACACTTTATTAAAACATATTATACCAAATTATATGCCTAAAAGTGAAGTTTTTTTTACTATGGGTGCCCTATTTTGACCTAAAAGTCAAAATTGGTCAACAAATTGGTGACTCATATGTGTAGTATGCCTAGTATATTAACTAGACCAGTAGCCTAATCAATCCATTGGGATTATGGAGTCATATAAGGACTGAGAAAAATGAGAGGATTTGACCATTGATCAAGATAACTAGTGACTACCTCAACCACAAAAAGGAAAAGGACACACACAACAAAGAGAACAAACATGCACAAGACACATACATGTGCATAAATACTTAGGGGAGTAAAAGGGAAGCTACTATTTACAAATAACCATAGACATACCTCCCCATAGATAAAAAGGGAAGATTTATATTCCTCTTACTTCATATCATGAAGGATTGGATGATTCAAGAAGCCTTTTATCTCTTAGCATTGCTACCTCCATGCCTCTCACAAATTTTGCTAACTTCATTGGCATCATACTTATTAAGAACCAAGCAACCCCAAACAATCTGACCAAGGAAATGAAATATTATTGTACATGATCACTTTTTTATTATTTTTTCCCATTCACTTTCTCATGATCAACTTCAATCCTCTTTATAGGCATGATTTCAAAAGGATTGATTTCATGTTCCTTAGAAGCTTTAGGCCAATATGATCTTTCTTCATCCTTCAAGAGATGATGAGTTCCTTATAAAGGGTGATATCTTCTCTTGATGACTTCAAATATATCATTATCAAATTCATAAACCTCTTGAAAGGATAAATTTGAAATATTGTTTCTCCTTAGTATACTTACTTGAGTCCCAATACTACCTTCTTCATCCTTGATCAGCTCATGGTCTCCTTGGAGAGGAGTATAGCCTACTCCAACGACTTCAAACAAGTCATCCAAAGACTGATTATGAACTTTTCCATGTTCATATATGGTGTATTTCAAGGTTAGTAAGGAGTTAATGATCATTTATTCTTCCTTGGAAAAAATGAAACCTCTTTCTTGAAAAGCTTGTGAATTGTCTTTTTGTTCACCAAGGGGAATGCCAATGGTGATCTCCTCATAAACACTCATGAAGTCTTCTTGATCAACCATAAATTGAGAATAATTTTATTCATTTTCCTTTCTCATATTCAACACAAATAAAACGTTCTTCATCAACCAAGAAAAGATATTTAACATAAGGACTCTCAAAATCAGATTGGGAATGAAATGTAAGGGGTTATTTTGAAAGTTTATGAGAAAGAGGAGGCAAACCTTGGGCCAAAATCACATGATTCTCCTCCTTCCAATTAACCAACATTTCATCAACATCAAAATTAGCTTGAGGACTCTCGTTATGAAGGGTAAATGGGGTGTGTTTAGGCATATGATCTTCTTTTGGGTCTAAACCTTCTATCTCACCTTGATTGAGTAACTTCATCCTTACCTCTAATTCCTCAATTTATTTAGCTAGATTCTCTTGGAAGAGTCTCTCTTGAATCTCATAAGAATTATCATGAATATGGGGAGTATATGAGGGATAACATGGAGTCAAAGAATCTTCTTTAGGAAGGGTCAAAGGGACTTGGGAAGGACTAGCTTCATTTCCACTTTACGCTCTTGAACAATGCTCTTCTCTTATTTCTTACCCCATGATTACACTATTTCACTCCAAATCATGAATTTTGGATTGGAAATCTCTTCTTGAGGAAAGGTAGGAGAGGTTTTTATGGATAAATCTTCTCTTCTACTACACATTTTTTGACAAGACTCTTTTCCTCTTTCTTTCCCCATGACTCAACTACCTTACTCTAGCTCATGATGCTACGATTAGAGGTCTCCTTTTGGGGTGATGGTAATGCAATGTGAGAGGGAAATAAGGGTTATAATCTACTTCCTTGGCTGCCAATATGGATAGTTGCATATGAAAATTTTACATCTCAATCTACCTATTAATATTGGCTTCAAACACAAGGTATTTCTTCTCAACTCTCTCCTCCAAATGATTGGGAAAAGGGGAATTTTGATAGGCTTGATTTGGCTCATGAGTAGGGGTTATGTATGGATGATGTGAAACCTGGGGAAGTGGATAAAAAGGCTGATATGTTTGGTGAGGCTTCCTTTCATGAACTTCTACCCTATCCTATAAGGAAGAGACTAAACCACTCATATAAAGAATCTCACTTGTGAGCCTTTGCCAATTGTCTCTCTCAATAGGTGCCCACTCCCTCTTGACTAACTCTAGTGCATTTCTGACTTGATGGATGAAACAATCAAGAATACTTTAACCATATCCCCTTCTAGTATCAAGCTCTAACATATATATTTCATACCCCAAAAGTGCTTATTTGAAGGTTTGGTATCCAAGATGCATAAAAAATGTGGATAACCCTATTTCATAACCATGAGAAAAGGTTTTAGGTTCTCTATTTTGTCTCTTTAGAGACTTAGTCTTAAACTTAGAATTATTCATATTTGGAGTAACACCCCACTCTCTTTAACTTACCAATAAATATTAGTTATCAAAAATACATCCATAACCCAATGAATGCTTTTCATAGCTTGGAATTCTCATTGTACATCCTTATCAGACCTCTATTCGAGGGAATCCTATAGGTGGATGCCTTGACATACCAACAGTGAAGGCATGAGCCATATGGATCCTTCATGAAGATGAACTTGAGATGATTCTATAAAGTATGTCAATACATATCAATCAATGTTAAGAATTGGGAAAATTCTTCAATCCTTTCACACCTCAAAATGACATCATCATATGGTCTTGTGGAATGAGTTGTATACATGCAGAAGTATGAAGCTAGAGTAAGACATGTTGTGGAAAATCTCTAAAAACCCCTTAAATGCATTTGTCAATCTTTAAGTGATTGAGATATATCAATGAAAATTTTAAACCATCCTCAAAACATATTCTTCAACATGAAAACCACTTGCCTATAGGTGAAAAAGAAGACAAAGGTCTCAAAGGATTGTTGAGTACGCATGGAATGAACTTGAAAACCATGAATTTTCCTTGGAGAAGGATGAAAGGTGAAATTGCATGAATATACTCTTGATAAAAAACTTTATATGAATCAACACAATCCCTTGGAACCATTGGTAAAGCACAAAGCTTCTACAAATGGTGAAACTGTCCATAACTCATAAAATTGCATCCTCCTACAAAATGAGTTGGTTCACTCATCAAAACCACTTGAAACATTAAACAAAGAGTTTGAATCATTATTCAATGAATAAAAAAATCTTTGGAAGCAATATCAACAACTAATTTGTATGAACTTGCTCAGAATGAAGGAAAACTTGGAGGGTTCACAGATTGATAGGTAGTTTTACACAGTCCACTTAAAAGGGATGGTTCATTAAGCATACTTAACCAATTATCTAAATTATTCTATATATTTTAATGTATTATATTTTATAATATTCCCTCAAAATCATTCTACTTGAAACTACTTGTGATGACCGTACCAAGCAATACCCTACAAATCACTTTTCTATGCCAAGAAAGAGGAGAAGAGAGATGAAGGGTTTTGAGATATAAAAGTCATTTTGATATCAATTTTTTTTTATTTGAGTGTGTGGTAGTTGGAGAGTCACATTCACACATTTTCCAAGTGGCACACTTCCCAAGAATTTGTACAAGTGTCCTTTTCTCTCTCTTTGGGAAAGAAAAATACCTTTTTATATGAACAACCTACCATTTATTTAGTTATTTAAGATTAATAATAATTATAAGGACACATTTTTCATTAAATAAACTTTTTTAACTTTCAAAAATCCTAATAAACCCATACAAAGCATTAAATGCACTATTTATACCCCTTAAGATGACTTAAAATGATAAATGGACCTAGAGAACACTTAAACAAATATATTACAACATAAATTGACACTAATTTACCTATTAAACACTTTATGATGAAATATTATACCCCATTACATGACTAAAATTTAAGTTTTTCTAGTAGGGGTGCGGTATTTTGACTTAAAGGTCAAAACTGGTCAACAAAACCCATGGGTCATTAATTCAGTCTCAACCACTATTGGGGAAGTTAAAAAATTTAATGATAATTTTGTAAATTCACTGAGACTTTAATTGAAATATATGGGTGTCCATGATCAATCATGATATTCATGAATGGGGTGGCTTAATCACTCTAATCTCCTTGGGATTATCATGGACCATATCTGTGTAGTTGTATGCCATGCCTATTTAAGGCTGAAATTATGTTTGGTGTTCTCCTGCTCCCCATGCATAGTTTACCATAATGAATTGGCTAAATAATACCATTTTTTCCCACCCACACTATGAGTTGGATTTGAGCCATTACGAAAATCTCTCCTTTGATGGTTTTGTCAACTAGACATGCTATCAAATTTAAGCCTATGTACTAATGACATGGTGTTATTCCATTTGTTTCCTCCTTTGTTAGTTGTTTGCATTATCCCTTTATCCCATTGGGCTCAAACCATATTTTATGGCCTCCACATGTCACCTCCTTATTCACTCTAGGCTCTATATTGTTGACATATCAGCTGGGCCATATGGAAACTTCTTATTTATTTATTCCTTCCCTAAGCTCTTCTCAATTGGGTTTTATTGAGTGACAGCTAGTCTTTTCCTATTCACTTCATGGCCCTATTATCTACTAACTTGGTCACCATTTCCTCTACTTGATATACCTAGGGATTATTCACCTAGGGCCTACCACCTCCCCATGGTGGGAAATCATTGGTTCTTAGGTTCCCCAAGGTCTAACAAGAGGTCAAATTATAGGGGGATCCTTATTGATTAGTTGCCTACTATGTTAGCCTGTAACTATCAATTTAGGAGGATCTTAGGCTGATAGGTGTCCATGTTTTCTCCTTTGACTGGGATATAAATCCTCAATCTCTAACAAGTCTGATTTTTTTGATTCCTTGAAGGACTAATAATGGGATTGACATATTCATGTATTTCACACTAATAGGTTTCTAGTTTGACAACTCTGACATCTTGGTATCCTTACTCTGAGAACTTGCCAAAAAATCTAAGCATAAACCCCTTTATATGAGTTGAGACTCACCAAGAAGCTATCAGATGTCACCATTCTATTAAATCAATATTGGAAAAGTTTTAAAAACCCTGAGAAGTTTTGGGAAAGGCTAAAAAGGCCAAAAAAATTCTAAATATCAGACTTCCCCTCCTTTCACACTTAATTGATCTAATCAATTTTATTCTAGTCATAAACCTCAAGATAAAAATATGAGTCCTTTCCATGTAGCTTCTCATCACACTTCCATTTCTAGGATAAGGATTCAAGTGAAATGTTGACTACTCTTTTTGTGTTGAAGCAAAATTTCATGGCATGGCATCATCTTGCTCACCCACTATCCCAGAGGGTTTGAACATGTACAAATGGTTCTAATACACTGGGTCATTAGGAGATCAACAAATGGCAATAGGTGAAGATAATAACCTTCATGAATTTTTCATGCTGATACCTCTCATAAAAAACACAACATGATTCTTGGTCTTTCAAACTTTGGTTCAAAACAAAAGTTTTGACTTTTATTCACAATACTTTCTCTAAAGACAGGAACACTTAAAAACTATCTCATAAATTTATTTTGGCTTTTTACAGGCTTCATGACTTATGATTTTAAACTTCATCTTGTACTTTGTTGGAATAATTATTATGAATACCTAATCCTTTAGAAAAATTATCATTACACAAGTTTTTACTATTCATCACACACTTTTTTGAATACCAAAGCTTTTAGCAATATTCATGAAATATTCAAAACTTTTATTCAGAACAAAATTTTTGGCTTTTCTCAACAATTTTCCCAAAGATTGAAAAATTAGACAATTCTTCCAAAGTCTTTATAACTTCTATTGGCTTCCATCTACAAACAAACCTCTTATTTTGTTTTTACAAAAAATGTGAAGACTAACCTTTTTTTAAAAGCATGCCAAGTATTTTTCCCTGAACTTAGCCTCTTTCAGTCAAACTTCAACTGATATGACTAATGAACCCTAAACCAAATTTAGATGTTACTCTTCCATGGTGACTAAAAATGGTCAACATTCTAGCTACCTCTATATGTTGCTTACCTACTAAATAGTAATCTAGTAGTCTTATAAATAAATCCATTAGGCATGGAGTCATATAATCATCCAAAACACTTGATTATGATAGTGTAACCTAGATAGGTCTTGTTAAAAAACTCTGCTTGCTTGAGCTATTACTAAATATCTGAACTGAGATTCACCTTCAATAAAATTAAAAAAAAGGAAAAAACACAAATTGTGCCATATGCACTTAGAGGAAGATAATACAACCAGAAATATTTATAATGTGCACATAGGCATGTAGGGAAAGAAAAACATCTAACCTACTTTAAACTAACCAATCAGATGGCCATCTAAACAAAGCCATTGAGTAGTTTCATAAAATAAATGCCCTTTATTATCAACCTAAAATACTTTTCACATTTTAAGGCAACTAAATAGAGGTGTATAAGGATTGGATGCTCAATGTACTGGTGATATAGCTCTTCAAGGATGAAAATAAATTTACCTACCCACATAAGACTAGAAATACAAATATCTTGGAATGGATAGGTAGGTTGAGTTTGGCCTTCTTGATGCTCAAATTTATCTTTTGGGTCAATCATAACATGTGATGGATTCTCCTTATCAACGTCTACTCAAGCCAGGTACTTGATATAGCATCTTCTTATCAAGACAAAGTTTGAGCAGTGAGGGTTGCCCTCACACTTAGATTCTACTACCCTATCATTATGTTGAATGGGATGTGCTTGTCTTAGTGATTATCTTAGAAACACATCTATTTCCATTTGTTGTGTATTCTTCTCATGGGTGCCTTCTTTATGAGATGTTGGTTTATCATCCAGTATTGAGTAGAAGTCATCTAGCTCATCCCAAAAGAAGTCTTCATCTAGCTACTCTTCACTCTTCTATACAAGAGGCATTATCACAACTTCATAGCAGATCTCCTTAATGTTTGAATAAGTTTTAAGGTCCTCCACTCAAAGAATGGATTATTTTCCAATTTTATGGACAAACTTATACACATCAATCTCCTCTTTCCCACAAATAAGACCATTCTCATGCTCTTCTTCATGGATAAATGGTAGTTTATTTGTCCAAGAGATCACCTCATAATCTTGACCTTAAATGTAGCCTTTACTAGAGAAACTTATCCTCTCCTCATCAAGATTATCTTCTTCCTCTTTATCTTTACCCATTTACTTACTATTTTTATACTTTGGCTAATCATATTCCACCTCATCTAGTAGTAGGGCTGATTTTTCTAGTTTAGTGACAAAAAGAGGGTTGCTAATGATTATTTCCTCATCATCTTCACTTGAAATATTATTTTCTTCATCTAAAATGTTCTTGATTTGATCTCCATATAATGGGTCCTCTTTTGAAAATGAATATGGTGGGATGGAAAGAGGTTTCAAATAATGAAGTAGGAGTGGCTTTAACAAGGTTGGGCAACCCAAAATTAGGATGCTTAGTCTAAGAAGGCTACAAAGGTTGAGTAATTTGAGGGTCTTTAATAAGAATTGGATTTTGAGAGGGATGTTATTTAGGGATAATAGGATTAGTTTGCACATGAAAAGTCTCTTTCAAAGGATGGGGACTTTTAAGACTTGGGATTTTAAAATAAGGAGAATTACTTGGTTGTTTAAAAGTTTCCCCTACTTGAAGCTTAAAATCTTGAATGAGGGAGATTCCTTTTTCATAGGCTGATCCAAAATTGTAGGAGAAGCTTATTTGATATTTGGGATGAAAGAGGAAGATTGAGGTCTGATTTCTTTCACTTAAGAAAGAGCTTGATGTATTTGCTCTTCTTTGGCTATAATTTGCCTAGACAAACACTCCTCATGATTTTTATTTGCTCATTCACCCTTTGTTAATGGAGATAAGATTGATAAGAAATTTCTTCCTCTTAATTAATATACTCATACTCTCTTCCAATCTCCATTAGCTATCTCTTAAAATCAATTTGTATATCATTGATTATTTTTTGGGGCTGATTAGGAGGGTCATATTACTAATTGGGAGTAACATATACTTCAGAAGGTTGATTATAAGCATGATTAGTCTACCAATAATGTTGAGTAGAGGTGGGAGGGAGGTAAAAACTATGATAATTATGGTATCTTTCTAAGACAAATCTATTTGGGACAAAACCAATAACATTCTCAATTTGATATGGAAAATAAGAAGGCATAATAATAACATTTTCATAGAATGGGGTATGAAAAGGCATATCATTAAGCACTCAAATTGATTAAAATAGTAGATTTGATACTTGTAATTTCCATGGTGTTGAATAAAATACATTAAAAGGCAAGATGCACTGAATAACACACCAAAATTCTTCAATGGATGATGTGAGGATCATCAAACTTTGTCTCACTAAAGATGCCAAAAATTGATATCACTTGAATTATGCACCTATTGAATTGGAAGAATTAGTTAAGTGAGACAATGGGATCATCACCTAAGGTGTGGAAATATTGCACTCCTTAGGATGAACCTCTAAAGAATTTTATTTTCCTTATAATCTAAATTCATTTGATTTAGAATCAACATGCAGGCCTAAATGAGCTGAAAGGAAATTTACTGCTAATCCTAAATCTAAAATCTTTTAAGGGGAAAAGGGAGAGAAGGAATTGCTGAAATGTAAAAGGTAATACACAAATACTATAAATATCACCTCTATAGGATTTAAAGAACATAGTAAAACTATTGAAAATGAGAAAACATTACATAATCTCCAAAATGGACGTTGCACTTACATAAGTGATTTGTATGAAGGAGTAGGAAATAATATAACACTAAGAGGGATGACAAACAATCCATAGATATTATCTATATAGAATTGAATGTGCACACCATATGACCTATAAAAGAGATCCAAGTTCTGCACAAAGGTGCAAAAGGATGGATAATAATGAGAGGGTCAAGAATTACCCATAGGCAAATATCAACAAACTCAATTCTCATTAGTTTCAAGGATCAATAAGTAAAGGGTTCATGAAGGGAAAATTTTGGTAGCATTATTATGCCTAGAAATTTTGACCTTTTACAATGTAAGGCCTAGATTTTATAGGCAATGAGAATCTCTTAGGTCATTGATTTAGTCTCACCCACTATTGTGGAAGTTATAAATTTTGATGATGATTTGGGGAAGTAGTTGAGATTCTCACTAAAATAGATGGGTGCCCATGCTCAATTGTGACATCCATGAATGAGGTGGCTTAACCATTATGATCTCATTAGGATTACCATGGTCCATATTTGCATAGATGTTTACCATGCCAATTTAAGGTTATAGTCAATTTTGGCATTATCCCTTACCCCATGCACGCACTACCATAATGACTTGGCTGAATTTTGCCATTTTTTCCACCCACTCTACAAGTTGTAGTCAAGCCATTATGCAAATCTCACCTTTGACAGTTTTAATGACTAGACAAGATTTCAAATTTAAGTCTATATAGTAATGATGTGGCACTATTCCATTCAATACCTCATTTGTTACTTGGTCACATCACCCCTTTATCTCATTAGGCCTAGCCACGATTTATGGCCTCCATGTGTTACCTCCTTATTTACTCTAGGATCTATAATGTGAGCCTACTAGTTGGGCCATTTCCAGCTTCTTATTTATCTATTCCTTCCCTAATGTCTACTCAACCAAGCTCTATCAAGTACTAGATAATGTTTTCCTATTCACTTGGTGCCCCTACTATATGCTAACTTGGTTACCATTTCCTTTGTTTAATGTGCCCATATCTTGTGCACTTGAGGTTTGTTACTTCCACATGATGAGCCATCATTGGTTCTTAAGTTCACTGGGGTTTGACAAGAGGTCATATCTTAAGAGGGTTCCTCATTAGTTGGTTTCCTATTATGTTAGTTTATGATTATCAATCTGAGAGGAACCTAGGCTAATAGGTACCCATGTTTCCTCCTTTAATTGGGCTATAATGACCTAGGATCTAACAAGTCTAATGATTATTATTCCTTAAATACATAACAATGTGATCGATGTGATCAATTAGTTAAAGTTTATTGGTTCCTAGTCTGACACTTCTAATAACTCTGACACCTTGGGAGCCTAATTTCAAGAAATTACCAAAAAGCTAAACATAAACCCATTCATATGCATTAAGACTCTTTGTGAAGATGTCACATGTCACCATTTGATTATATTAGACCTTGTAAAGCTATAACAAACTTGGGAAGGTTTGGGAAAGGCTAAGAAGGCCAAAAATATTCTAAGTATCAAACTTCCCCTTGGTTTGCCTTCAACACTTAGTTGATCTAATCAATTTTACTCTAGTCATAGACCCCAAGATCAAAATGTGGGTCCTTTTCATACAACTTCTCCTCACACTTCTACTTTTGGGATGAGGCTTCAAGTGAAATATTGACTACTATTTTTATGGTGAAGTGATATTTCATGACATGGCATAATTTTGCTCACCCACTAGCCTAAAGGGTTTGAACTTATATAGATGGTTCTAAGATGTTGGGTCATTGATATATCAACACATGGCACTGGGTGAATATAGGAACCTTCATGAATTTTTTATGATGATCCCTCATGCAAAAATGATGTAATTATCAATATTTAGAACTTTGGTTCAAAACAAAAGTTCCAATTTTTCTTTGTAACACTTTCTCTGAAGACATGAACACCTAAAAACTCTCATACAAATTTATTTGGGCATTCTTCAAGCTTCACAACTTCTGCTTTGCAACTTCATCCTATATTTTTGGAACAATTGTTATAAATACCTAAGCCTTCACAAAATTATCATACACAAGTTTTGATAGTCATGGTACACTTTTTTTGAAGACCAAAACTTTAAGCAATCTTCATGAAGTCTTTAGAATTTTTGTTAGGAACCAAAGTTCTAACTTGTCTCAACAATTTTACTGAATGCCAAAAAGTCTTAGATGATTCTTCTAAAGTCTTCATAAATTTTGTTGGATTCCATCAACACAAAACCTCTAACTTATTTTCAACGAAAAATTAAAAGACTAAATTTTTATGACTTTTTCCTTCAACTAAGACTTTTTCAACCAAACATCAACTAAGCTTTAAAAATCTAGATGACTATTAAACCCTGAACTAAATTTAGATGTTGTTCTTCGATGGTGACTACAAATGGTTAATAGGTACTTCTTACATTATTATATTTAAACTAATTATTGACTATTATATGATTATAGGGGATGTTTAATTGTGGAAATTGATATAATTTTTTTAAAGGATAGGTTAGTGACATATGCCACACTTTGCACATTATTTTCCTTATGAAAAATATCTCTTCTACAAGTTCTTGCGACAAAATAATTATACACTAGGTCAGTACAAGGGCATACCTATAGTTTCATCACTACCTTGTGAATTTTGGTAGCTATGATTGATTATAGTTCATATATGTACTCCATTTGTTCTAGGGACAATTTGTCTTTATTCTTGTAGGGCCAATTAGTCTCAACCTTTGTGTACATTGTTAAATAATTCTTGAATGCTCCAAGTAAAGTAGTTTTATGTAATTTTGTATCCTTAAATTCTTACTTGGTCCCAAAGTAGAACTTTGAAGGATAAAATTCTTGTTTTAACACCTCTATTGTTGAATAATTTGAGATTTATGCTAAACTTTAAAATTTAAGGCTTTTAGTCACTATGGATTTCTAGATCATAGTTTGTAGGTAGCAATTTGGAAATTTTAATTTGATTTGACCTTGTAAAATGGCATATAGTCTATTTACTAGTGAATTCATTCCTTGAACCCACCATGTGTGATAATTAATTTCAAATTAACTATCAATGTCATTCATCCATCAAATTTGAATTTGATTTTATGACCTTAGCTTTCATGGGTTTGTTTGACATGTGGCACTTTTTTGCTATTGTTAAACTACTTAGTCACCTATTTTATCTCTTTTACAGTTGTTGCTCTATCATTTATTCATGAATTTTTGTCTTGTATTATCCATGCTTGATTGTGTTTCCATGAGATGCATGGCATGTTTATACATAATCATTTCATTTTTACTTATCATTGATCCTTTAGGTTTGTAAATATATGGTGCACAAGAGGATGACATGTGGCATGACACATCATTTTTTACCAACTAAAAATGGCCATGTGGCCTAATCATATTATGATATTCGTAACTCATTGTATAAAGGGTGTTGTGTGTAACTTTGTCATTGAATTGATTAACATGTTTCTCATATTTTATATGTTATCTTTTACACAACAAGATGTTGACATGTGGCATAATCTCACTCAATCAGTTGGTTAGTTATTCTATGATTTTATCCCTTTATCTCTAAGCTTAAGATTAAATGAGATTGAAATGTGGATCAATATCATTTTCTTAGTTGGGTTTTAGATCTTGTGTTTTATACTTATGGCATGTGAGGAATGATGTAATGAAATGAAGATACATAGCATGATCTTGTTTAGTAAGTTGGTCACAAGATTTTGTAACTTTGTTATTCTGTTGAAATCCTATGACCAAATGAGATTGAGACACTTGGCATGATCTCATGCAGTTATGTGGTTTCATGGTTGTATGAATTAAAACATAAAGTTATCTTTTAAATGTAACAAAATTATGAAACATGGCATGATCTTGTTTAGTAAAGATACTTGAAGATTAACAGTTTGAATAGTCAACAAGTCTATATAACTTTGGAAAATAAATGACAATTGTTAGTAATATACTAACCTCTAAATTGAAACAACTGACAAACTTGACAAATAAAGATTAGTTAGGTTAGACTAATATATCAATAATAAAGACCAAAACTCAATTAGTATCTTGATTTAAATTGAAAATTCATAAAATAAAAGTGAATAAAATATTTAGGTTTTAGTATAAAATCAATCTAAGGTTGATTCATGTCTCAATAGGGTCCTTATTTCATTTTCTTGAAAATGGGGCATGTCAGTTGTGATAGGGTATTCTTAGTACAACCTAATTTCATTTATATTTATTTAGTTTATATTCTTACCATCTTAGATCTAGGTTACTCTTGGTCATTAGTTCCTTTCATGTAGTTTCCTTATTATATCCTTGATACCCACTTTACAAATAAATCTTGATTTCATCCTCCACCCCACTTTAGAGAGTGTCTTTTTGTATGTATTTGGTCCTAGTATGGTATTATCTCTTTCCTATATTAAAGTAATATCTATATTGTTGACCCTATTTTACCAACACAAAACCTCTAGTTCTAAAGTCCTAGATATGACAATGATGAATCTACATTAATGTTTTGAGTGGGGATGTTTTATGTCAGTAGCTTCTTTCCCATGTTAGCATCTCTCCTTTGTGTTGTTGTTATTAGATTGGAATTTGGATATTATTTTACCCTAAAGTGAAAAATTATACATTGACACTAATTTAGTACAATGCATATCCAACAAATCCCATAATAATGGGTTTTGTTCAAAAAAATTAAAGTGGAGTAATTTTTCTTATTTTCCTTTTAAACTCTCTTTTTTCCATCTTAAACTCCTCATTTATTTCTTTGCCTATTTGGATCATTTCTTGCTCATTATTTTTGTCCCTCTCTATCCTCTACATCAGATTTTAGAGATCTTTTACTTGATTTCTAAATTCCTTTTCAATATTTTCTTTCTCCTTTCATTCTCTTCCAAAAATTCTCTCTACCTTCCTCTCTTGTATCTATTACATTTTTTACTTCAAATTATAAATTTATTTCTTCTTTTTCTCTTTCTCCATGAGTAGTTCCATATATTAATGATGAGTTGAGATTCCCTACTAAATCTTATTCTAGCACCAAAATTTGATATTGATGACTCCTTGACCGTTTCCATTTATAGTTTCAAGAAATTATAAAAAAATATTTATCTTGGTTTCCTTAAAATGTTTCATTATAATTCCCCCGATAACTTATGTTGCCTCCAATTCTTTTTCTGCATCATTTTCTTCCTCATCTAAATGTTTTCATAGTCGTGGATCAAATATGACTCATTAAGTAGTGCTGGTTGTGATGGCATAGAGAGACTAACTTACTCATTCTTGAAGTTCAACTTGACACCAAGATTAATATTAGGTTCTTTCATCTAATTGGGAGGGTTAGCTTGGGTGAGCAGAATTAATGGCCCATTAAATTGACTCCCTCTAACTTGGGTCTTTGATTATTTATTAATAGATTAACTAATGTTTTATTCATTATGTTGATCAACTACTAGTTTACTTAGTTATGTGTTAATTATCATCTCAACATCTTCACTATGTTACTCACTACTTGGCACCTCCAAATCAACTCGAGCTAGTCTTAGTATTCTTTTTTGCATATGACTCATCTTGAAAAAAAGTGTCAAATATTCTAATAGGTCCCATGTATTCATCCAAGGAATTTTTATTAAGAGTCCATATATATGTCCTTTTTAAACCCAATTTTATGTTTTTAGATGAAAGATACCTTTAGAATGCCTCACTTCCCAATTCAGTTAATTTTTCCCTATGGACATCTATCCCACATTAATAAAATATCAATTTTTTTATTTTTTATTTGAAGTAAGTTTTGAATGGATCAAATAAAATTACATCCAATGTTTCTAATTTTTGATAAGTGTGTCTTGGTAATGTTGGAAAATTTATCTTTGAACTCTTTACCTATTGAATTATTACTAGAGCCACATGAGAACTAATGACTAATTTTTGACCCCAAGTCAAAAATGGTCAACCCCTCTAGATTGAAAATTTTATGGTATTAAATGGTCCTCAATAGTCTTTATGGTCATATTAGTCATTACTTAGCTTGGTCCAAGGTCTAGTCTCATGTGTACTTGTCTAGTCCTAGGGGTCATTCACAATGTCTTGGAATTGTCAAGAATGTTCAAAGGTTTGATACAATTTTATTCATTATAAAATTTAATTAATGTGTTTTTAATATGAAAATATCATGTATTAACCTTTCATCATGTTCCTATGTGCTAAAAAAGTCATTTTATCACCTTTCTAGCTAATTTGTAGGAGTTGTACATACCATTCCAAGATTAAAATGTTTAAATAAGAATAATGACATACTAAATGTAATAAATAATTCAAATGGTTATATAATGATAAAATATGAATTTTATTGCCTAAACTAGGCAAACTACCTCTTTAATAAGCACTTTTAGGCACTTATATGGCCTTAGAAGATCTACTTGCAAGTAGAAATAGGTTCAGAGTGTCCTTTGGGGTTAAAAAAGTCATATTAAAAATTATTATTAAGTTTAAGGTCATAATATGCTTCAAACATTATCTCTCCTCCATAATTGACTTCACAAGCTCAGAAAGGCAAAATTCAAGTGGATGGTACAAATAGGAGAGAGAGAGTTAGGAGATAAAAATTTGGAAATTTTTAGGGTTATTATTAATATTAAATTTATATGAATTTTTTTTTATATTCATATCCCCCCATTTATGAACAATTGATAAGAGTGACAACATGTCACTATGCCTTGTCCATCCAAATAGGGTCCAATTTTGCTCTTGTTTCTCCACTTAAAAATTTGATGGAGAAGAATGGTTTTGAGGGATGTTTTCAGAGGTTAAATATATCCTTTTAATGTGAATTTAATTATCTAATCCATCTACATGAAGTGTCTTCAATGGGAGGAAAAGTGTCTCAATATATAAGGTGTTTTAGTCACTCTTGCTACAAATTTTGGTTTTTTGAGATGTATGTCACTTTCAAAGGTTTCTAGTACTCCATTTATCATATAAAACCTCCTCAATCTCCCATAAATCATTTTTTCTCTCTTAATAACTATCTCTTTAAAAATATCCTATTAAGAAGCATCATGTCTTGACCTTTAGAAGCATGGTCTCTGTCATAAATAGTTTGTTATAGGTCTGAATACAATCTTTCCCTAATTTATAATTAATATAAATGATAAAACATGATATTAACACTATTTAATAGGTTGGAAACTCAAAAAAAACATGAATCTTAATGCACCCTCGAATGAGGGCTTTAGACAAGTTTCATTCATTTAGGTTTGCTTACTGCAAGTGAACATTGATTAAGTCTAAGGTTCCATTTTGAAGTATTCAATCCATGGAGAAGGGTGATATAGATTCATAATAAATTTTATTACCATTTATATATTCCATTTATATCACAAAAATCATGATGAATAGACCTAACCACTATGCATAGACGTTCATACAAAGCCTTAAGTTGACTGCATGTAGAGGACTATACAAACCATAAAGACAAGTTGAAGATGATGTAATGATTGGTTAGAAGGTATATAATATATTTAGATATTTCCAAATAGGTAAGACAAAATTTTATATTTTAAATTTTTTAAAGGTGATTAAGATTCAAGAAGTGACTCTCTTAGCAGCCTATGCAAGTAAATAGAGACCTGCAGGCCCTAGATATGTAAGTCCTCACTTTGGGATAAAACCAACAATCATATCAAGAAGAGAAAATAAGAAACCTAAATTCATAAAATAATATGAAACACAAACCAGATAAGATAACTCAGCTAGTGTAAATCCATAGGGGGTTGAAATGATTAAGGTTAAAACATTAGAAAGGTCTACAAACCTAATACTATATACATAGGCTTGAGTACAAGAATGAGTAAAGGAAGGTTGTAAACATTTCAAAGGGTAAGAAAAGATTATAGTGTAATGAAAGGAAAAATTAATGAGTTTGACACTTTAAAAATATCATGACCTATTTCTATAAGGTCAATGTTCAAGACTTCATACTTCAACCTCATAAAATGGTCACGTACAACCACCTTTTGAAGAGGTTGTCTTAAACAGTGGTGTTGGTGAAGTATAGAGTTTCAAGACACTAAGAAATCCTAAAATATAAATAACATGATAATATTTATTGAATAGTTTTATTTTTTGGAATAATTAATACCTTAAACCCTCAAATAAAGTTAAAATTCTCTATGAGCACCTCCAATTTATAGTCAAGAGTAGGCCAATTTCAACCTAAAGAGAAGGCAAATCACATGATAAGGATTTGGGTTTAACTTAGAATAATGGATAGGTAAGTGATCAAACCATTTTATGGAAGTTATATTTAAATAACTGTATATCAATATGATTATATAAATCTCAATCTAACCCTATAGACACAATGAACACCAAAAAAGAGGTAGAGGTAAAGTAGAAGATTGAGTAGACCTATGGATAAGTTTGTGGATTCTTAAGAATATTTGAAGGCCTCAAAAATATTAGGAATATATTCCATTGGATTATTGTATATAAGTATGTATTTGAAGTGAGGAAGGTTCTAAGATATATTTTAGGCCACCATGATCACCTACATGTGGTCTTATACCTAGAAACTCAGTCAAGGCCTATAAGGCCTAAAAACCTTGCATAAGCCCTCAAGCTTCCAACTCTCCTCTTGAGGAAAGATTAACTTCACAAGAATATATGAATAATATAAGGAGATTTATTAACTTCATGCTATTATTCCAAGAAGCCTCAATACCCTATAGTGGTAAAGAATAACTCAAACATAGTTAATAGGGTTTCTTTCCTTGTCTTGCTTAAGAATCCTAGGCATGGAATAAAGAGGGTGGAGAAGACCTAATGGAAGAAAATGGATAGATTATGATTTTAATAAGTCAAGATAGATATTATAAACATCATTTATCTGTTTCTAACCCAAACCAAACATTATTTTTCCTTATGCAAATCTATCTCTATTGACCTCACAAATGCACACTCACCCACGTGAGATACATAAATATTTTGCTCATATATTTCCTAAAAAGTTACATGGTGGTAAAATGAGTTTGGAGGTGTTTTATAGGTTCATTAAATTCCAAATTTTGGCATTGGTTCTTAAGTTGGTGGGTTGTACTGTATGAATCATTATTAAGACCCTAAGACACCTTTCGGCTACCTAGAAGACCAAATTTGACCTAATGAGAGAGAAAATAATTATAATTCCTCAAAATTAGTTGGATTACCTTTAAAATTAATTTAATTATTTCTAAAACTCTCTTAATCATCACCCTATGCCATTGGTTGGCACTTGTAGGTATGAAATTCTACTGAATAAGCCAAAAAGTACTATTTTAAGCTACTTGGGAGGTTCGTACAAGGTATTATAAGTTAAAAATTGACATGTATGAACTTTAGGGTGTTATAAAAATAAATAAAACATTTATTTTATGTTTCACATGTGTGTAAATCCTATGGAACCAAAATTTTGTCTCTAGGTAGGAAAGCCTAATTAAGAACTAGTTAGGAGAGAGAAACAATAGAAAAGGACACTTCCACTTAGATTCTAGACCTAAAAAATTGGCATGGAGTTGTAAATAAATAATTTGTTCCCAAATATTCCCTTATTTTATTTTTACCATCCATACACCTCTCTATAAAAGGAGGTTTGCATGATTTTAGGGCTACAAGGATTGAGGACAAAATGGACCTTTTTGTGCAAAATGAATTCTTAGGGCTAGTTTGAGACATATTATTGAGTTTTTTTAGGTATATTATGATGTGAATATGCCATAAATTTAGATGTAATTAGTTGGAGATGATTAATTCAAGTTTTAACACATGTAAGCAAGATTGGCCTATTGAGGTGAAGAGATTTCTAGACACCTATCAAGAGAATTAAGTGATGTGTCAAAGAGAACATAAAGAGATAACTTGAGAGGTTTCAAAATTATATAAAAGGTGTAGCTAAACTTGATCCTACCATCAAAAATTCCACTTGTCATTTCATAAGTCAAGGCAAAGGGCAGTTTTGGAAAGCTAGTCAAGGTGTCAAGGCAAGTTTGAAACTTCCATGCCACTTAAGCAGAAGAGAATCTTTAGAGGAATAAAAATTGTATTTGAAAAAAATATTCCCTTATCTCCTTCTCTCACTTTAATTATATATTTATCCTTAATTGTCTAAGTTTTTATCCTCCACCTAGATATGGCAAAGTTTGATGCATTTTTAACCTTTGATAAATGAGAATAGTCTATTTTTACCTTCTTCATGGATTGGGTTCAATATGCTTGTGTGATTAGTTGATCTTATCAAGTGACTATATTTTCTTCCTTGACATGTTTATCCTTTTCTTGCATTCATATTTGTTTTGAAACTTATTTTAAACTCTCTTGAAGTGTCCAAATGGAGTGTGTAGGTTTTTAGTGAGTTATCTTTTCAATAGTGTCATGTCATGACCTCTTGACTCGTCCTCTTAGCTCAATATTGCTTCCCAATTTTTTTTGATAAATAATGAAGTAGAGAGCCAAATTTAGAGTAGTGTCATGTCTAGATTAGTCTCATTCTTGAAGTGTAATTAGAACTAGTTGGTAGTGATCATATATATTTGGTGCATCACCTCCATTAGAGTAGGTTTTTCTCATTTTTCCTATCAAGTGTTAGAGTAGTGTTTCATCCCAAGTGATTCATGAAGGGAGAATATACTTTAAATTAGAGATTCACCTCTCTAATAGGGTACCCATAACCTTGAGGTGTTTCCATGTTACATCAAATTTGGAAGGTTTGAACTACCTTCCAAAGGGTAAAAATTTGATTGATAATAGTTTTGGCACACCTAGTGAGATTAAGGTCCAAATTTTTGGAAGAATTCTTTGTGTTTTTCTTCTACCTAAAAGCCTTTATAGGAATTCAACACATCAATGGTGACTCTATGCATAAATCAGCTATTCCTATAATCCTAGTCACTCATTCAAAGTAAGTTGTGTTTCATTTCATTCTCTTGATTAGATTATTATTGTAGAGATTGAGATGGATTTCAGTTTCATGCAAGTTGATGAAGTATGTCATCCATATGGTCATCCATAATAACATAGATATAACCCTTATTATCCTTTTCATAAGTCATATTAGTCTTATGGTCAGCTACATTCCCTCTACATAACCATGATATTGCATATTGTCAGCCTTCTCAAGTTCAAGATGTCCCTAGCCACTTCTCAAACCAATTCATTTCAATTTTGAAGCAAATTATCTTAGGATATGTGAGATACATGTTATAAATTAATAAAAAAAGGTAATGTGGTAAATATATCCCTATTCACTTTAATCATGACATGAGGGATTCTTTGAAGCTAATAAAAGAATAATGGAAACCTATTGAGAGAGTAAATTGGTAAAGCTTCTCAAGTGAGATGATGGATGTAAGTGGCCTCATTCAAAGAATTTAGGAGAATATAAGTAACCATGAATAACATCAATTCCAACTCCATTATCCTTATGTGTCTTCATACACACCATCTCGACCCTCATATATGCCACCCATTCTTCCCCAAGAGACCTTTCCAAATGAACTCCCAAGTGTTCCAAGTCCTTCATATGTTCCTCAAACTCTCCCTTCTTTTAATTCCATCCAAGATAAAATTCAAAGGAAAGAGGATACCTTTTTTGAGCATCCTAATGTTGAGATCCAAGATCCCACTTATCTTCTTCAAAAAACCCCTAAGAAGTCCTTCAAGATTCCAAGATGGAATCAAGTGGTGAAGTCATAGAGTGAGAAAGGTAATAAAAGTATAGATTGGGGAATTAAAGTCAAATAAGAATCTAAACCTATGAAAATATACCCCATCCCTCCTCAATATTCCTCTAATACCTCATTCTATCCCTCTTGTATCCCTTATCCTCATGAGTTCACTAGTCACCTTCAAGAGAAGCTATTCCAAGAGAATATTGATAGGCAAATCAAAGAACTAGAGTTGAAGATGAAAGTACATGAATCAAGTCAAGAACAAGAGATTGAGGTCAAAGAAAACATTCAACTTATTCAAACCCCATTATACTCTCTTTAATTACCTCAATATACTCCAACTTGGAGATATATTCAAGAAAATATTAAAAATAATAAGGATGTCTTAGTGGAGAGGTGTGAAAATTAGTTTGTAGATATGGAAGAGCCTCAATAAGTATATGATAAAGATGAGGTACTTATTGAATAAAATTTCCCTTCCATTTCCCAACTCAATTTATTTTCCCTATAAGAGTTCATTCAATAATCCACCATTCCCAAGGTTTCAAGTTTTAAAAGTACTCCCTCCATTTCCAATCCCATTCATGAGCCATCCACCATACCTCATACTCCCTCTCCAAATCATGAACTTACCCATCACTCCTCCCCCACCACATCCCTTATTTAAGAGGAACATTTCCTATGAAAGGTAAGTGAATAATAAAGAGTTGTACTTGTAGATGATGAAGATTCTTCAATTGATCTTGATGAAGAGATTTCCATTGGTACTCCTCTTCAGGAAGATAAATTCAAATCAATTTTCAAATATGATGCTCTTGGACATGGTATTGATGGTGTGCTTCAATAAGAAGATCTTATTCCATCTAAATTTATTAAGGTTATAGCTATAATTGATGTTGAAGACTCTTTAAACAAACAAGTTAAGGTTGAAATAGTGCATAATGAGAAAGGAAATGAACTTGGAGAAGTTACTTTGAAATTGCCTCATGACTGCATAGAAGAATTTGAAACTCTTGACAGCCCTATGGTTCTTGAGGAGAAAAAGGAAGGTACTCTTATTGTTAGTCTTATTAATGTTGATCAAAGATAAAAATACAAATATTTTTGGTAGTAGTACCTTCATTCCCTTCGAGAGATTGAACAAAATAGGCTCATTGAGGATAATGATGTAGTTTACAGTGAGTATGCAAAGTTCTTTGAAGATTTTGATGAGATTGCAACAAATGGTAACAAGTGTGGTGTCACTCAAGATACCATTGTGGACCAAGAAACATGCCTAGATAGAGCATTATTAGTTGATGTTTTAGCTAAGGAATATCATTAGAGGGATGTTAAATTATAAGATGAGTTCACCTTTAAAGGTAATTGGTTTGCAGTTGTTGTTTCACTTAAGAACATGCTAAGAGGAGTGGCAGCCAAGAAGAATATGAAAAAAAAATACCAAGGCTAAAAATGAAGCTTTATTCATGCCATTATTCATCTCATGGAGTAATAAATTATACAAGCTTCCCCTTTGATCTAGGAGGAAGAAGTTATTTTCAGGTTAGTTGTATATAGAAAGTTTATTCACATTGTTTGTGGTGTTCCCTAAATCATTGAATGCACATGTGTGTGTTGTATTTATTTTTTGTGTTTAGAGGTGAAATCAGCCTGTATTATCATGTTCAAGGTTTTTTTTAGGCATGAGATTGAGTGTAAATGACTTCATTCTATTTCCTAATGGAAGGACAGGGTTACTAGTCT
>JARHVA010001926.1:2867500-2952500 GCA_037957365.1 Torreya grandis | reverse complement strand
TTAACATTGGCACATCAATATAACACTTTACATGACCACTAATAAGAAGCTTTCCAACTACAAATAGGTGAGAGAATGAAACAACAATGCTAAGGAAAAAATAAGTCATCACTAATCAAAATCAATCATCCAAGTGAAGACACTATGAATAGTCATGGAAGAGGTAAAAATAATTAGTATTTATTGATCCATGGTATTTAAATGAGTAGGGTTTCGCCATACTTAGGTGGAACATAATTTATAAAGGCCAAAATGGATAGTTATTATAAAAATTGAGATAGAGAGGAGAAGAGAGAAGTCCATAGGTCATAAGGAAACTTTTAAAGATGATAAAATGAGTTACATGTACATGGAAATAGGATTTGAAATGTACCATGAATTTTTATAAGACATAAATGGCTTTCCAAGTTATGAAACTCATGAAAAGTGGCATAAGAGTTGTTATTCTACACAAGGAAACTATCTTGATCATTCACCTCTGTTATAACATCTAAAAACTCACTATGGATAGGTCTAATGATTGGAATGAGAGGTAAAGATTTCAAACATGCCTCTCTATGCATTGTTTGTAGTCTTGATCACCTAAAATCTCTTGGAAGTGAGCCATCACTACCTACACTCTAAGAAACTACTTTTTCATTCACCCTTCACACTTGGCCAAAAAATTGGATTAAATTTTCCATGAAAATTATTAAAAGAGAGTGTATGAAAATTTTCAAGACCTTTCATGGCCTTATAGGCCTCATGCACACTTTAAAAAGACTTCAACTTGAAGTTTTCACACTTCTCACCAACATGTTCACTATGCCAATTCAGATTATCTAAGATGAAAACTTTTTTTGGAACACTTATGAGTTTTTAAAATACATTAAATGGACATGGGTAGTTATCTTAAGTCCTAATATTTCTTCCAAATTTTATTTCATCTCTTGAAACCTCCTAGAACATGTATAATGCACAAAATAGTAAAAAATACCTTGTTTTGTACTCCATTTGTATAATTTCATATAGCTAATCTTGGTGGTAGGGAGCCTGAATAAGTATTATATAACCTATAATCACTTTCATGGTAAAAATAAGATATTATAGTAGCTTTCCATCTCCATTTCTTTCATCGGGTTTATAACCAGGGTTTAAGATGGTTTAGGCCTATTTTACCCTCTTAGCCATTGTTCATAGAAATTTAACATTCAACTTCAATTTCAATGACACAAAAAGGTTGTTTATGGCCCTATACATCACATCCAATATTATTTAGTATTCATGAAAAGCATCAAAGGAGATGCGATCATCCAAATTGCCTATTCAAGCTTGTTTCTTCCATTTGCACAGACCTGAGGTGATTTTAAGATAAAAATGGCCTTCTTATGGAATTTTATTCATAAAAATAGTTTATACATACTTTTTATATCCATAAAAACATTAATTTAAGGATTATAATTCTCATATAGTGTAAAAAGTGTTAATGACCTCTGATTTGGGATTTAGGCCTAGACCTTGCTTCCTAGGCCTGCCTGCAAACTCAACAACCTAGACCATATTTTTATATTCCTTCCTTATTTGAGGTTTTTATAATTTTTAATTATGTGTGTTTCAACTTATCACACCTCCTTGAAATTTCAAATAACTTTTGTTCCATCCTTTCATCTCTTCTTATCAAGACTATAGGGTTTGTGTGCATAAGGAGTGCCCTCTATCTGAGACAAAATAGAGGGCACTCCCATGTTTCCTTAGAAAATGTTAATTGTTTTATGAGGTTATAAAATTATTATATATTACCTCCATAAAATTTTATCCCTTTTTTATATTATTATACCCTCCAAAAGCATTGAAAACCAAAATAGACTATGAGGAAAGACACCATTTGCAAGCTTCTACCATGTGAAATATATGATGCATCATTAGAACCTTTTCCATAATTTTTTTATGTTTTATGAAGTTTTAATAATTTAATAAAAACCTTAACCAATTTTTTCCTACAAATTTATCACTCCCATCTCTATATTCTTCTTTATGAATGCCTTGCTCAACTCAGACCTAACTATTCTCTATCTCAGAAGAGGGGCCCACCTGTGGGTGTAGCTTAGTACTTGGCATTGAATTTATTATATAATACATAATATAGATATTTTATTTCATTTAATATTATTTTTAACTCAAATAAATTCATTCATAAACCTTCCAATGTCTGGTTCACTTGTTTCCTCTCACTATTACACCACAATCTAATTGTAGATGACTATTTTGACCAAAGAAGCATGTAAGTGATGGTTTCACCTTGGAAGTTTGGTCATGTTAATTTGGATATCTTATAATGGTCTCTAAAATAATATTCCATTATCCCAAGTTAATTTATCCATTCTTAGGTTCACTTCATGCATGGTGTAAGAGCTAAAGTCTATTATAGGTGAATGTCCATAAAGGCAAGGATGCTTGTAGGTGCACTTGGGGAACCAAAACACAACATATCATCCATTGAAATGACCCTTAGGTCATGAAATATCTCCTATACCATATAATACTTATTAAATAATGAAACATGTTTTGTACTACATCCTTGAGGTGGAAAGTCTCTTTGGAGCTCCAAAATGTAGATGTCACTGCTTGAGTTAATTGCATAAATGGGTAATTTTGAGGTTCTCAATAGGCATTCTCCCTTAGTCATCTACCCTTAAAACTTTGAAAATTTATTTTCCTATGTAGGTAATAAAATATTTGGCCATCAAGAGGCATCATAAGTCTTTGAAAACTTATTATATGCTATCATACAAAAGGCCCAAACCTTTGTTTTCTCATTTTAGGGATATATTTCCTTAACATAGTTATTGCACCTTTTTAAGGTTCCCCATAGTTGGAATACCAACTTAAAAATTCTCATGGGTCTTATATAGTCACTTAAACATGTTAGGATCCCAAAATGAGTCTCAATACTTGTTTTAACACTCCCTAGGAAATATTAGTTCTCTATGGTACCACTAGTAGGTAGCCATTTTCAAGGTACAAGAAGTGAGTACACGTATGGGAAATATGTGTTGCATTTAAATTTCAAATGGTTTTATTACCTATCTTAAAGGTTTAAAATGTACTCTCTTAATTTTAAGGAATTATATCCAACTTAGATGCTTTCTCTGAACATGATTTCCCTTCATGAGAGCAGATATACATGTATATTAATGGTAGGAAACTATAAGTGACTATGTTGATAATCACAGCCTCTCCTCTAAAAAATGAAGAGATTTGATTTATTTATTTTTATATGATAATGTTTTCAACTTCTCAAAACCATAACTATATCCTAATTTATGTTTAAATTCCTTAACTCAACTTTCTCTACTGACTATATATGATAGTCATGGAGTAAACCAACAACCTCTCACTTGTGATTGTAACTTTGTGGAGGATTACTTAAATAATGAGCCTATAATTGAATTAAAACATCATTTTAAACTTTAAGACAAACCATCACCATCCTTTAACACCATTACCAAGGTATGAAAATGTTGGAAGTGGTGGAAACTTACCTATTACACATAATGGGACTGGTGTGCAAACCTGATGTGATTGGCTCTTCAAAGCAGCTTCAAACTTTAAAAAAGAATTAGGAACATGTGAAAGGATATTAAAATACCTCTTTAATCAATATTAAAAATTACGTTGTACGTATTTGTTCGAGCCAAGTCAAAACCTATGGGGTGCATAGATTAACAATTAAAATAGATATTCTAATTTATTAGGAATGGCTCATAAAGCACAAACCACCATTCCTCTACAACGAAAAATAAAACGGAAGATTTATAATTTTATAAGACACCCCTAGGATCATTTTTCCTAAAACCTCTCTGGCTGACTGTACCAAGTACAAAACTAAGGATTGTCTTTGTTTTCCAAGCCTAGTGAAAGGAGAGAGAAGCAATATTCTTCATTTATTTAAGATTATGATCAAAATAATCACTGTAATGAGTGTATGGAAGATAAAATGACACTCTTTAAATTTCCTCAACTATAGTATTTTATAAAAATATTTACACCTCATTAAAAGTTCAATTTGTCTAAGAAAACTATTTGTTTCTGAGGAACGTACTACTTTTCAGTTATAAATAGTTGAATAAGGAATAATATGACACATGTCATGTGACATCACCTTTTAAAACCTTTACATTTCCTAATTATGATGTACAAATCATTTAAATCTCTTTATGACCTTCAAAATGACTTAAAATGATATATTGACTAAATGGACTAAGACCAAGGCTAAAATGACATTAAAATAGATAAAATAGATTATTATATACCCTATGAAAAAATATTATACCCCATATAAAACTATAAATATCATTTTTTTACCAATAGTGATCCCAATTGACATGCAAGGTCAAATTTGGTCAACAAATTGGTGACTCATAGGGTTAGTATGCCTGTTATACTAAAGATTAGTAGCTTATCAGTCAATTGGGATTTAGGAGACATCTAGAGTTTGAAACAAAATAGGGAGACCTTTGACCATTGACCTTAAGATTTGATCAAGACAAGTCAACTTGATTACCTCAACCACACAAAGTAAAAAAAACACACTAACAATACACACATGTGCTCAAAGCACTTAGGAAAAGCAAAAAGCAAACAACTATGCACAAATAGAAACTAAACATACTTCCTTTTCCAAGATCAAAAGGAAAGTTCCTTTCATCTCTTTCTCCATGAGATGAATCATAATCTCAAGCATGTTTCTTTTTGGATTAGATGCTTAATAGGTCAGACCTATTCCTTAGAGCTTTACTTGATCTGATCTCAAGTAGATCATCCTCAAATAGGTCTTTAATGTAAATATATTCCTTCTAAATTTGTACACATACCTCATGCTCCTATCCACTCTTCATATCATGATCATCTTGTATTTTCTTGGTAGGCATGACTTCAATAAGGGTAATTTCTTGTTCCTTAGAATATTGAGGCCAATAGAAGCTTATTTCATTGTAGACACCAAAATCGTGTCTACTCTCTTGGTCATCCTCTCCCCATTCTCTCCCCCTTGGTCCCCTTCGTCCACTTCGACACACCTAACTTATGTCTTATTAATTTAAAATAATCACTTATTTTACATTAATAATTCTTCTCTCTCTCACCCTATGACCCATTTATGACCCCCACTTTACTCTCCCATGCCTATTTAGCCCCTCTCGATCATTTTCCCACGAACCTTGACCCTGGCAGCGTGTAAGAATGGGCAGAAGGCTAAAATTAGCCTCTGTCCCCATTCTAAAGCCGCTGACGTCGATCACTATTCGGTCGACGTCGGCAATTTTGTCAGCATCGGTTACCCTTAAAACTACATTCTTGACCCGAATGTAGGATCCGTTATTCATTACCCAATCTGTTATCCGTTATCCATTTTCCAATCATTTTTCCAATCGGTTATTCAACCTTCTTTCAAGACATTCTCAGATCAGACCTTAGTCAGGACTTCACTTAGCCAGTCTGAAAAATCTATCTCTCTCTCTCCTGGGCACAGGTACTCAGCTTCAGTCACCTTGCTGGAGGTCTTCTACATCAAACATCTACAACTAGTCCACAACACACCATCATCAATCAATCTGCAACCATGTCTCCTACTCTCTCTTCAACAGGCAACATGTAAGCAATTCTTCTGTGCTTTCATTTTGTTTTTTGGTTATTGCTTTTAAGTGATATCACCACCCAGATTTAGACTATCAGACCACATACCAGACTTGACTTCCTCCTGAAAAGGCTAAAAGGCCTTCCCATATCTTTATCACCTCTATCCTCCTTTTTCAAAACATATAGTCTGCCCAGACCCCTGCACATACCATTAAACAGACTTAAACTCTTTTAGATCATTCTGTAGCCCTGAACCCAGTCCAAAAATTGCCCAAACCTCATCCCCAAACTACTGCCTTGACTAACACCAGTCATTTCCCCCACCGACATCGGTAGACTCACCAACATCAGCAGACTTGACCAACCGATGTCGGCAGAATAACTGACGCCGGTGACTGTGCAAAGCAGTTTGCTGCATATCAAGTACGCGTTTGCTTTTTATTTCTTTCATTCTATCCTTCATCATTTTTGTTTCTATCAAATATTCTATTTTTAATAGTGGACTATCATCCTCTGAGAAGTCTTTGTGCTTTTAGGACCAAGCTTTGGCTTGGAAGTCCACTTTCTTGTCATCTAACATTTTTCATGTTTTAGTCTTTTTCTCTTTCAGGTGTCATCCTCCACAACCAAAGAGGAGTTGCTGCTATCATCTAAATCTAGTGTGCAAGTCCAAAATCTGGGTATGTACAAACCCTCATCTATTCTTTTTAGTTTCTCATTTTCCTTTCTTGAATATGAAAAGTGAATCTTGTTTAGAAACATTCTGGCACACCCAGTGGGACCCTAGGGTCTTCCTTGGGTTCTTTTCTTTTTGTTCATATAGGTGCATTAGGTTTCTCCCTTTTCACCTCTTTCTTCTCTTCTAAACGACACTATTAGCAGGATTAAAAAGAACTCTTCTTTCTTTTCTTACATCTTAGACTAATCAAAAGTCATATTCTTCAACCCTTTCTCAACTTGTTTTCATTCGAACTCACATTTTGACTTGGGCTTAAAACACATTGCGTTTCATTTCTTCTTTCTTGCATTTCTTAGTCCACATCTAGTAATTAACAAACCACATCATGAATTAATCATAGTCCACTTTATGTTACACATCCAAATCACTTGCACAAATCAAACATCAAAACTCACCTGAGACAAGGCCCGACTGGGATTTCATCACCTAGTGGATACCTTACCCATCCCGGCAATCCCAGTTGGATTTCATCACCAAGGGGAAAGCCCACTCTATTCTCTGGTAGAGGATAATCTCTAGGGGAAGTATATACTAGATAAGTGGGCCCAACTCATCATTGGGTTCGTGAAGTGAGGGGAGCTTGCTCCTTAGCACCAGGCCAAGTACGGAACCTAACACAGACTTTTGAGCACCGAAACAAACCCAAAACCATCCATAGACTATTTCTTCTAGGACCTGTCTCAAAAGTCAATCTTCCTACACACATTCTAAGGCATAAGCCACCACGATCCTAATAATTTATTCCTAGGGATTTAATGTTTAGGGTATGCTTGTGTTCTTCATCTTTTCTATTCTTATCTACTTGTTTGAGCTTGTGAGGATGTTCTTTCTTGCCTTGAATGGTTCTGACTCACAGTTAAACCAAGGCTTTTATTGACCATGCAAGGCATCAACCGCTTCCATATTCCCCATCCACAACCAGTCCCATAATGGAGTTCCACTCGGAGACTGAAAGAACTCCTACTCGACTGACCCTGACCTAGACTCCCATTGTCCCTGAAGAGGTCCAAGACTTTGAAAGATTCTTGGGCCTCAATGGTAGAGCCCTTTAACATTATCTCATGCAAAGCTGAACGTGAGACTCCTTGGGCAACCCGATTTATGGGATGTCGACCTCTTTAGTCGAGACTGTGGCCGTATCAACAGTGTCCATAGTTCAACCTGTAGACACCCAGGCTATTGCCTTGACCAATGACCAGCCCTTGACCAACCTTCTAAGTGTGGCCTCTCCCTCCATCTCTGGGCCCAATTCCACCAGGGTTTCAGCCCCCTATCAATCACAGACTACTCAACCAAATTCTACACCCTTCCAAAACCTAGTGGTCTCTATTCCCCCTACTCTTGCACCTATCAACACAAGAGTAATTGTCTACCCTTCAACAAGTGGGGCCACCCCTCAACCATCTTTGATGGCCCCTATCCAATTTGTGCCTACCAACCCCATAACATAAGTACCCTTGGCTTCAACTTCTGCCCCGATGACTAGCTACCCATATGTTGCACCTACACAAGCGCAACCAACTACGTCATATGCCCCTCTCAATACCTTCAAAGCACCTTATAACCTAATGGGCACTCCATCTGCCAATCCGTCAGCTGACATAATCAAAATGCTGATGGACAAAATGTCCAGTCTCAAGACCTCTATCTCTGGTTCACGCAATGCTCTCTCATATGAGCAAATTTGCAATGAACCCATCCATCCTTCCATCCCGATCAGGCCATATCCCAGTCAGTGGGAGCTTCCTAAATTTTCTCATTTACAGAGTAAGGAAGACCCGCAATAGCACCTACAGCACCTACAGGCATTTAGACATCCCTGCTATCTCATTGCCCATGATGATGCATTACTTTTACGCACATTTCCTATGTCACTCTCTAGTGCTACCCTTGACTGGTATAGCTCTCTCGCCAGCCATTCTCTCTTCACATTCACCTAGCTGGCACAACTCTTCCTCGATCATTTCTCCATCAACATCACCAAAAAGGTCTCAATCACAGACCTCTATTCTATCCGGCAGTTCGAGGATGAATCCATAGCCAATTTTGTTGCTCACTGGAGAGGCCTCATTAATCAGCTCTCATTTTCCTTACCCCAACCCAAACTTATCAAACTTTTCTCTCAAGCCTGTGCCAAGCATATTTCTTCTACCTTGCGGGTTTAGACCTTTTGCACCTTTGACGAAGCCTTCACGATGGCCCGCAAGCTTGAATTATGTGCCATCAAGGAGAACAAAGTCAAGTTGTAGAGTAAGAATCCCAACTCCACGACCAATGAATCCTCTTCTTCTAAGCCTTCTTCATCTAACCCCAAGTCTAAGGCATCAAAAAATGTTGTAGTCATTATACTTTCATCCTCTTCGCCTTCAACTAACCAGCCTAAGCCATCCATGTCCCAAAGCATCATTTGCCAATTCCAGCAGAGATACGTGCAGCGACAGTATACTCCACTTGGAGAGTCATATGCATCTGTGCTAGAAAAACTTGTCAAATAGGGGGTTCTTAATCTCCCCCAAATCTAACCACCTCCATAATTTGATCCCTCACATGCCATCCCTATGTGGTATAGGGAAAATGACTACTGCAACTACCACTGTGTTAAAGGCCATGACATAGGCAACTGCAAGACCCTTAAAAACATCATCCAAGACATGCTGGAAAAGGGTGACCTCATCCTTGACAATCCCAATGCACCACCCAATTAGGGCATCGACATATTCAAGCAACCAATTCCCAATCATCCTTTGACCCAAAATAATGTCCAGACCATGACTAACAACACTCACAAACATAATGTATGAACAGTCAATACGGTCTCGCCCTTCATCCCCGACCAACCTCTTTCACAAACTCAAGAGGTTAGTCCACCCATCAGTCCATCACATGTGGATGAACCTCCTTCTCTGGTTAGTTATCCATCAACCTCTCTTATATTGGAGGATGCCTCAACCATATCGGCTCCACCAGTCTCACCATCCTCCTTCTTGCTACCTATGGAGGACCCGACTCTTCCTACTCCTCAACCACAAGTGGAGGGCAAAATCATCCCTGCCCTTTACCCTTTTAAGGAGTCTCATTCTTCAATTTCTTCTCCACCTAGGGAAGAACCTGTCTCTCCTCTGTCTCCAATCGAAGATGAACCTATCACGACTTCATCATGCCTCGGGTCTGAGACCACTACACCAGTCTCATCTTCAGCCCCACAACCATCAACATCTTCTCAAGGACCCAAGCCTCATTCAACATTTTCTCAACCATTTTCTCGATTAGTGGAGAAAATCAGACTTTTCCCTTCAAGAAAAGTGGAGCATCAGGTATTGTGGGAGCGTCTCGAAGCTCTTCAACATTCCCGTGCCCTCTCATCTCATGCTGCCAATCCTCCCATGGTAGAATCTCCTGAGACTCTAAAAAAAAACCAAACTTCCACTTCTAGACCATCTAAACCTCAACCAACCACATCAATACTGAAACCCTCATCTATCCCATCAAAACCTATCAATTCACTCGGTGTTCACCCTATCTCTAACCTCACTCATCCGTAAGTGAAGGTGGACTTAGACTAGACCTGACCAATAGTAGTCTTCAAACCAAATCAAAGAAGACTGCCAAACCACAGAGGTGAACTTCTCCTCCCCCATCACCATTGCCTTCTATTTTGGGCCCTCATCCTTCGACCTTGATCAAAATCCTCCCCACTCCAACCTCTAATCAAAACTAGTTGCCCCCTTTGCTTCCTTTGCCTACCACTAGCCTATCCTCTACAAAAATTTTAGCACCTCTCATGAAGAAAGTGTCGTCTTCCCTTGCCACCGCACCATCAACCCAGAAGATGGTACGAAAGCCTCCTCTAACACCACCTAAGCAAAATTCACTAGCATCTCACACATTAACTAGCACAGACCCTTTAGTAGGCTCATACTCTTTGATATTGCACCAACTTTTACAGACTTCCAGCATAACCCTTCTGCCCATCAAGCCCTTCCAACCTCTCAGGTCTAAGCCCTCCTAGTTCGATGATACAAAGATTTGCCTATATCATCATATGCCAGGACATGATACCGAGACTTGTTGTGCCCTCAAGGCCATCATTCACTGCTACATGGCAAAGGACACTCTTTTTCTTGAGGACACCATCAATTGACCCCCGACACCTTCCCACATTCCTCCAACCTCTTCAACCACATCGACATCTCATCAGCAGGCCATGACCCCTTCATCTCCTTCACCCCCTATCTTCAAAATCAATGCCATTCACATAACCACTAGGTCACAAAAGGACAAGGCAAAAGAAAAAGCTACCATTCCTTGGACCTATCCTTTCGTCAAGCCACCTCAACTGCCAAAACCTAAAATTTCTATCCTTGGCACATCTCAACCCTCCTCTTCTTCATATTTAGGGGCAATTCATGACTCCATGTTAAAATAACTTCACCAGACGCCTGTGAATATGTCCCTTTATGACCTCATCCAAACCTCACCCCGGCATCGTCAGGCCCTCATCCAAGCCTTGCAGGTAGTGGAGGTCCAACCTGAGGACCCCCAACCACTCACTGCCATAGTCCACTCTTTATCCCCATCGCCTCCATCACTTTTAGTGATTCTGAGATTCCTACATCTAACACAAAAGATCAGGACACTGCTCTCTTCATCACTACCTATGTTGATCAAACCCACATCAAGCACGTTATGATTGATGGAGGTGCCAGCATCAACATTATCTCCACCCATGCCTTTGATCAATTGGCCCTCCCCAAGAATTGCATATCCAAAATTGATGCAATCTTTTGATCCTTCAATGACACCACTGCCACAACCATTGGCACAGTCATCCTTCACATTCGCATTGGCCCATGCATAGTCCTGGAGCTCTTCTATATCATCGAAGGAGAGTTTCAATATAACATGTTGCTAGGCTGACCCTAGATTTGTGCCATGGCTTGTGTTCCCTCTACCCTACATTATTGTGTGAAATTTGAACATGATGAGCAAGTCCACACTATTCCCACTGACCCATCACCTTTCAAAACTTGTAACATAGCCTATCGGTCAAATGACGTCCTCATTCCTATCAAGCCATCAACCCCGGCGCTACCTCCATCCATGAAATCTTCGACCAGTTCACAACTGGCGGTCGCCCTCACCCCTCCTCTTCAAACGGTAACCAAAGACCCCATGAAAGACATCTTCCAATGACTTTCACTTGGGGAATATTGCTTTTTGGCCTTAGACATGTTCCAAACTCTACAAGAGTATGGACGCCTTCACCACATACCCAGTTACGATCATTGAATCAAGATGGTCGTGCCTTATGGTCCTCCTCACCTCTAAACCAACCTTGTCTATGGGAGGCTCAATCAAGCTCCTACTGATGGCAATCCTCTCTCTTCACCACAACCATTCACATCAGAATTCTCATTTCTTGGCAACCCCACCTTTGCACACACTTACCTTTACAGGTGTGCATGGAAGGGTTTTGGTTTTAGACGCTATGAGCAAGGCTCCCATCAGCCCATTGAGCCTCTCAATGATGACATTGCTAAGAAACGATATGGCTTGGGATACCACGACCCCACTCAGGCCTCTACAGATCTCTATCTTGAGCCCACCACTGACCAATCTCCTCCAAGCTCACTCGTTTCTCCCCCTTCACCTACGGAGTCAGTGGTTTCCATCCCTCCTAGTTTTTTTTGCATAAACACCATCTACCTGGAACCCCTGACCTATCAGCTAAATGGGGTGTCCAGGTCTCTCCCTCTCATTTATCCCAACATGATAGAGGATGAGTCGATGACCATTCACACTGTCTGCTACGTTGACGATGATGCCATCCTTTCCTACATGGGTACCGACGACTCTTTCATCCAGTGCTCCCTCCCTTATAAGACCCAAGTTATGTTAAATGAATCAACCATTGACATCAACCTTCCCTCTTTCAATGTTCCTCATGTATTGAAGATTGGCCAATTTTTAGACGTTTAGGAGTAGCTAGACTACACCCAGTTCCTCTCAAACCATAGCAAGGCCTCTACCTGGACCTAGAGTGACATGCCTGGCATTGACCCCACCATTGCTACCCATAACATAGTCACCAAACCAGAGGCTAAGCCTATTAGGCAAAAGCTTTGAAAGATGCCTCCTCACATTGTGATCCTTGTCAAAGAGGAGCTTCAATGCCTCCTTTCTGTCTCTTTCATTCAGTGCATCGATTAGCCACAGTGGGTCTCTAACATCATCCCTATCACCAAAGTGACTGGGGGGATCCATATCTGCATGGACTATCATGACCTTAATCTAGCCTATCCCAAAGATGACTTTCCTCTTCCCAACATTGACCAGCTTGTTGATCTCACAGCCAGCCATGAGATGCTATCTCTCATGGATGGGTTTTTAGGATATAATCAGATCCTAATTGCACCAAAAGATCAGCACAAGACTACCTTTATCACCCCATGGGGGACTTTCTGCTATCGGGTCATGCCTTTCAGCTTGAAGAATGCAGGCACCACATATCAGCGTGCCATGACTTACATTTTCCATGAGCTCCTCCACAAAATCATGGAGGACTATGTGGATGACCTGCTCAACAAGTCCAAGCTTCGCCACGACCATCTGACCATTCTCAAAATCATCTTCTCTCACCTTCTTTAGTACAATGTCTGTCTTAACCCCAAGAAATGTGTCTTTGGGGTCCTCTTCAGCAAGCTCTTAGGCTTTATCATTTCTTTCCGTGGCATCAAGATAGATCCTGCCAACATCCATGCTATCTTTGAGATGCCACCTCTAACCAATCTCAAGCAGCTTCACAGTCTACAAGGGAAGCTCCAGTCCATTTGTCATTTCATCTCACAACTTTCTAACCACTGCTAACCTTTTCATCATCTCCTTAAGAAGGACGTCTCCTTTAAATGGGATAAAGAACTGTCAAGAGGTTTTTAAAGCCCTCAAATGCTATCTGGTCTCTCCACCAGTCCTCATTCCACCTAAAGATGACCAACCCTTCTACCTTTACATCTCTGCCACCAACCATTCATTAGGTGCCATGATCGCGCACCGAGACGAGTATCACCATGAGCAAGTAGTCTACTATATCAGCCAAACATTGGTCGACTATGAAACTCAGTATACTCACACTGAGAAACTCTGTTTGGCATTAGTCTTTGCCACTACCAAGCTCCACCACTATCTTCTCAACCACAAAACCTTTGTCATCACTCACACCAAACCTCTTAAGTATATGCACTCCAAGCCATATCAAAATCAACATATGGCTCGATGGCTCATGTTGCTTGCTGAGTTCGACCTCAAATTCATTCAACAAAAATCTATCAAGGGGTAAACCATCACTGACCAACTATCAGATGCCCCTCTTCCCGACAATCAACCTTCGCAGTGCGAGTTCCCTGATGAGTCTATCACCACACTTTCCACTGATGACACTGTCTACCAAATGACCATGTTCTTCGATGACTCCAAATGTCAACTCGATGGGGGTGCAGGAGTTATTCTCATCCCACTCGAAGGGGAGCCCATGCCTTTGTCTTTCAAGCTCGATTTTGATTATACCAAAAATATGGCTGAATATGAAGCCTTAATTTTAGGACTTCAAACTGCCCTTTCTCTTAGCATCAAGTCCATCAACATCTTCGATGACTCGCAGCTTGTCATCAATTAGGTCAATGGTTCATACCCCTATAAAAATGAAATTTTGTAAAGGTACAAAAATTGTGCTGACGTTCTTCTAGCCTCTTTCAACCATTACCTCTTACAGACTGTTCCTCGATCCATGAATAAGTTTGCTGACACCATGGCTTCTCTTGCCTTGTATATTCTGTCTTCATCATCATCATCTAGAATTTTCATCACGGTGCATCATCTACCATTGCCTTCATACCTTTCTTCTAACATCAACCATGTCAACACCATAGAATCTAGCCCATGAGATGACTAGTATAAGCAACTTGTGGACTACTTATCTCTTTCCATCATTCCTCCCAATCTCTCTAGCAATACGCGGTGAGCTTTCATCAAGTGCATAGCTCGCTATACCATGCTAGGGGGTATTCTCTATAAGTGAGGCTTCGACGGCCTCCTTCTTTGTTGTCTAACCTCCACTGAAGCATCTCATGCTATTACATAGGTCCAAAATGGGATTTGTGGTGAACACTTTAGTGGGAACTCAGTTTCCAAGCACATCATTCGCTTGGGCTATTATTGGCCCACCCTTCATCAAGACTGTAGCGACTATGTTCGGCGTTGCATCAAGTGTTAGCAGCACTCTAACTTACTTCAACTTCCTAGCCATGCCTTACAAGTTGCTCAATATTTTTGGCCTTTTTCTCAGTAGGGTTTAGATCTCATCGATGAGATTAACCCTCATTCGTCTCTTCATCATCAGTCCATCATCACCGCCATTGAGTATTTCACTAAATGGGTGAAAGCCATTCCTCTCATCTCCATAAAAGCTGACAAGATTGTCGACTTCATCAGCACCCACATCATCTATTGTTTTGGTGTTCCTCACAAAATCATCACCGACAATGGCAAGTCCTTCAAAAACAAGACCGTCCAAAAGCTCTGTGACTCATTTGGCATCAAACTTAGCTTCTCTTCTCCTTACTACCCACAAGTAAATGGGTAGGATGAGGCTTCCAACAAAATCTTGACTAAAATTCTCATGAAGGTAGTCAATGACACTTGAAGGGATTGGCATATTCACATTCCCTTCGCTTTGTGGGCCTACCGCACTAGCATCCAAACCTCCATGGGTGCTACCCCTTTCTCTCTAGTGTACAAAATAGAGGCTATCCTACCTCTCAAAGTATAGATCCCATCTCTTTGCATCTCTCTACATGACATTATTTTTAATGATGACTTTTGTCAAGATTGATTAGCTCAACTTGAGTTACTCGACGAACATCATCTTGCTACCCTCAACCATCTCCATGTCTATCAGAATCACATCAAATGAGCCTATAACAAAAATCTATGAGAATGAGATTTCAACATCAGAGACCTTGTCCTCAAATAGAATCAGCACGTGACCAATATGGAGCGAAGTAAATGAGGCAAGTTTGCCCCTAATTGGCTTGGACCTTTCATCATCACGCACAAGTATGGATCAGGAACTTATCATCTGTCTTCTCTCGATGGACGGCCAGAACCTGAGCCATTTAATGTGTTGCATCTATGACCATTCTACTGTTAGTCGAGTACTCATCCACTTGACATTTACCTTGAGCTCATCCCTTGAGTAATCCCCGTCCTCTTAGTCCTCATTCCTTTCAACCCTACTCCCCTTAACAAATCCTCTATAACCCTTTTATATAGTATGGATGCTTTGTCCTAATAAAAGGGAGCCCTTGAACTTCTATAGTCTTGTCCATGACTCACATTTCTATCAAAAAAATAATCAAGATGTCAAAATATCCAAGGCCACCAACTCAAATCAAAAAATAGACTGCTCCCTCAAAGGACAGTTGTACTATCATTGCTGTAGCTAACAGACTGCTCCCTCGAAGGACAGCTATTCAAATCCCTTATATATAAAACAACATATAGAACACTCCCTCGAAGGATGGCTATGACTAAATCTTGCTACACAAATCATTTTTTTAGAAGCTTCTCACATCGATCAGCTTCACCAATGACCACAAAGAAAAATGACATCTCTATGTAGACTTCCCACATTGATCAGTCCGCTCTCAAAAAAAAAAAATGCGTCATGGACTTGGCTTATTCTTTGTCTCAGGGTCTCCTATAAAAAGGGGCAACGTTATTTTTGCTCTAAAATGGGTTACCCTATCCTCCTTCTATCACCTGCTCAAGGGACTTCGAGCTCACTTTAATATTAATATGATTCGATTACCTCTCTAACACAACCGATGGTCAATGACGTAATGCATGAATGGGGCTTTTTGTTTTAACAACCCCTATCCATGCCATCATTTTGGTCCTTGTCAATGAAAGAGCAATATGCCTTTCACTCCTTTTTACACTTTGGTCACATTCAACCAAACCAACCCAAACATTTTTAGACTACCAACAAGACATAGTCCATTTCACATAGTTTCTATGGACACCAATACACATGGAAACTATCAACCACTCAATTTATGTTAAGCATAAACCATTACTTGCTGAAGCATAAATAGACTCAATTCATTTTTAACATACATCCATCATGAATATGGAAAATTGCTAGGGATGAAAGACCCCTCAATCAATGTTACAGAATACACCATCACACCATTTGGAAAAGGTTGTAGCATCATCTTACCCTCATCATTTATAACCTGACCAAACCAATCATCAACCACTTTGACTCTTCGTCTGAACTACATTGGTCTAAGGCCCTAAGATCGGGGCTATGTAGGCAGCACTTAGTTGACATGATGTCCTCTGGGGTTAGCTCGACCACCCTTGTTTGTTCGTCTACCTGATGGACAAACCTTCTTTTCTCCTATTGACCATGACTTGACCTCAACCAAGACCAATCCATACCTTTGACCCTCTTCCTCCCTTTTAGGGAGAACTACATTGGCCTAAGGCCCTAACCACAGGGGCTATGTAGGTAGCACTTAGTGTTCTGAGGTTAGCTCAGCCACATTCTTTCATCCACCCATTCATTTGAACAATTATGTATCTCAGCCTCGTCTCAACCAACCACTTTGGGGATCATGCCTATCTCCTCCAACCCTAACCACTTCCAAGATGCCTTTGCCTTGGTTTTTTTTGCATGTATGTTACCCCACGACTGGCTATCAAACTTGTGCACAGACTATTTTTGACCCTCACAAGTATAGGATCGATAGCACATTGATCCCCACTACTTGTGACATTTTTGTGTTTTCTAGGAGCACTTCCTGAGCCTGAAATACCTAGAACACGATGACCATTGGAGCTATAGCTTAGATTGAATAACTCGATCAACTATGATCAAATGTTGGGGCCCAGTTACTTCAATTTTGGCACTCCTCAACCCTTGACCTGTGACAATTTGACCTGACCATCTCGTGAAGTGGTATGCATGCAATCAAAACTATTACAATGTTCACACTCACCATTTTTAATCCACTCTCTGTTAAATTAGCACCTGATTCCGGGTTCCCTTCCCTCAACTCCTGCTTTGAGGGGGAATACCTCATCCCACTTAGGGCAACCAACTCTTGTTTTTGTCTTGCAGTTCATCCAGAACAACCAACAAGATAAAAATGGGAAAATGTAGACACCAAAATCATGTCTACTCCCTTGGTCATCCTCTCCCCATTCTCTCCCCCTTGGTCCCCTTCATCCACTTTGACACACCTAACCTATGTCTTATTAATTTAAAATAATCACTTATTTTACATTAATAATTCTTCTCTCTCTCACCCTATGACCCATTTATGACCCCCACTTTACTCTCCCATGCCTATTTAGCCCCTCTCAATCATTTTCCCATGAACCTTGACCTTGGTAGCATGTAAGAATGGGCAGAAGGCTAAAATTAGCCTCTATCCCCATTCTGAAACCACCAACGTCGATCACTATTCGGCTAACATTAGCGATTCTGCCAGCATTGATTACACTTAAAACTGTGTTCTCGACCCAAACATAGGATCTATTATCTATTTCCCAATCTGTTATCCATTATCCATTTTCCAATCAGTTTTCCAATCCGTTATCCGACCTTCTTTCAAGATGTTCTCGGATCATACCTTAGTCAGAACTTCACTCAGCTAGTCTGAAAAATCTATCTCTCTCTCTCAGGCATAGGTACTCAGCTTCAGTCACCTTGCTAGAGGTCTTCTACATCGAACATCTGCAACTAGTCCACAACACACCATCAGTAATCAATTTGCAACCATGTCTCCTACTCTCTCTTCAAAAGGCAAAAGGTAAGCAATTCTTCTATGATTTCATTTTGTTTTTTGGTTATTACTTTTAAGTGATATCACCACCCAAATTTAGACTATCAGACCACAGATCAGACTTGACTTCCTCTCAGAAAGGCTGAAAGGCCTTCCCATATCTTTATCACCTCTATCCTCCTTTTTCAGAACATAAAGTTTGCCCAGACCTCTGCACAGACCATTAAACAGACGTAAACTCTTTTAGATCATTCTACAGCCCTGAACCCAGTCCAAAACTCACCCAGACCTCATCCCTAGACTACTGCCCTGACTGACGCTAGTCATTTCCCCCACTGACATCAGCAGACTAACTGACGTCGACAGACTTGACCAATCGACATTGACAGAATAACTAACGTCGATGACTATGCAAAGCAGTTTACTGCATATCAAGTATGCATTTGCTTTTTATTTCTTTCATTCTATCCTTCATCATTTCTGTTTCTGTCAAATATTCTATTTTTAATAGTGGATTGTCATCCTCTGAGAAGTCTTTGCACTTTTAGGACCAAGCTTTCGCTTGGCAGTCCACTTTCTTGTCATCTAACATTTTTCGTGTTTTAGTCTTTTTCTCTTTCACGTGTCATCCTCCACAACCAAAGAGGAGTTCCTGCTATCATCTAAATCTAGTGTGCAAGTCCACAATCTAGGTACGTACAAACCCTCATCTATTCTTTTTAGTTTCTCATTTTCCTTTCATGAATGTGAAAAGCAAATCTTGTTTAGAAACATCCATATTTCAAGAGCTGGTGTGTTTCTCCCAACTAGTTGAGAGGATGATATCCCATTTTGATGATTTAAAACATTTCATCATGGAATAGATATGTTTATTGAAAGGAAGTTATAGGCCCTTTTAGAGACTCAAACTCATTGCAAATGTTTTCAAACTGTTGCCATAAGTCTTCATCTTCTTTTTGATAAGCATCATAGCCTTCTTGAAGAGGACTATTACCAACTCTAATATGATCCTTATCAGCCTTTTCATGAGTTGTATCAAGCTCATAACTAGGCTGGTAAGGATCATACCAAGGCTATTAATGAGTGCCATAAGCTTAAGATACCTCACCAACATGTGTAAAATAAAACTCAATTCCAAACTTAGCCATGAAATTTCATTAGAAGGAAAAACATAAGGAATTATTATCAACAATATTAAAAATCAACACAAGGGATACTTGACAAATTGATATAACTTTAGAGTTACCATTGATGCTTGGATATATTCCTCTAAAGGCTAATTTGTTGAAATACAACACAAAAAATATTTCAACTTCTTAGAATAAGAGTCCCACTAAACATGAAAAAAACTATTCACTTGTATTTTCACCCTTTGAGGAAATATCTCAACTCTCCTCATCCAAGTGGCACAATTGAAACACCTCTAGGATATGGGTAGCCTAAGAAAGAGGTGAATATCTAGTTAGGGCTAGATCCCTTGATGTACTACTTGTAGACTATTACTATACCTAAGATTGTGAGGGAAAAGGGAGAGAGAAATTTGAAAGAAAACTATCCTAAAGGAGGTGATACACCAAATTATTTTATAACTACCAACTAGTTGCATGTTACATATGAGATCAAGGGACTAATTAGACATACACTTCTCTAATCTGAATCTTCTCACATTAATATTTCATAATGAATTTATGATGAATGTTTAGGCTAAGAAGACTAAATAAGAGGCCTAGGATGGTACTATTTGAATATACTAACTCACTCAACCTTGACACATCGATAGAATGCTTCACATGACCTACAAGAAGAAGCTTTCCAACTGTAAATAGGTGAGAGAATGAAACAACAATGCTAAGGAAAAAATAATTCATCACTAAGAAAAATCAATCATCCAAGTGAACACACTATGAAAAATCATGGAAGAGGTAAAAATTGATAAAATTTATTGTTCTATGGTATGCAAATGAGTAGGGATTTTCCATACTCATGTGGAGAATAATTTACAAAGGCTAAAATGGCTAATTTTTATAGAACTTGAGAGAGGATAAAAAGGAATTCTAAAGGTCATAAGGACACTTTTAAAGATGATAAATTGAGTTACATGTGCATGTAAATAGGAATTTAAAAAGGACCATGCAAGGTTAAAAGTGGCAAATGGATTTCAAAGTCTTGAAACTCATGAAAAGTGGCATAGGAGTTGTCATTCTACATAATGAAACTGCCCTGATCATTCACATTTATTGAAACATCCCAAAACTAACTAGTGATAGGTATGATGATTGGAATGAGAGGTAGGTCTTTCAAACATGCCTTTCCATGCATTGGATAGTCCTAATCACTTGAAATCTCTTAAAATTTATCCATCATTGCCTGCAATATAAAAACTCTTTTTTTAGTCACCCTTCACACTTGGCCTCAAAATTCTATTTTATTTTTCATGTAAATTCATAAAATAAAGTGTTACACTTTTAAATACCCTCCATAGCCTTAAAGGCATTAGGCACACTTTAAAAACACTTCCATTTGGAGTTTTCACACTTCTCACCACCATGTTCACTATGCCAATTCAAAATGGCTGATATGAGAGCTTTTGTTGGAAAAATTATAAGTTCTTACAGGTCATTAAATTGAAATGGGGAGTTAGACTAATTCCTAATATTTCTTCCAAACTTGATTTCATCTCTTGAAACCTCTTAGGACCTGCACAATACATAAAATAGTCAAAAACACCCTATTTTATACTCCATCCATATAATTCCATATAGATAATCATAGTGTTAAGGATTATAACTAAGTATTATACAACCTCAAATAACTATCATTGTCAAACTAGGCTATTAGAGTAGCTTTCCATCTCCATTTCTTTCATCAAGTCTATAACCAGGGTTTATGCCTATTTTACCCTCTTAGCCATTATTCATAGATATTTCACATTTAAATTCAAATTTAATATCATAAAAAGGTTTTTTTATTACCCTATCCATCTCATCCAATCTTCTTTAGTCTCCATGTAAAGCATCAAAAGAGATGTGAGCATACAAATTGCCTATTTGAGCTTGTTTCTTCTATTTGCATAGCCCTGAGGTGAATTTAAGTTCAAAATTGACTTATTATGGTATTTTAATCATAAAAAGGTTTTATAAATGATTTATATATCCCTAAAAATACTAATATAATGGTTATAATTCTCATCTAGTGTAAGAAGTGTCAATGACCTCTCATTTGGGCTTTAGGCCTAGACCTTGCTTCTTAGGGCTGCCTACAAACTCAACAACCAAGACCATCATATTGGATTCCATCCTAATATTATGTATTTATAATTATTAATTAGTTATTTTTAAACTTTTTAAACTTCCTCTAAATTTAAAATAGATCTTGGTCTATCCTTTCATCTATTTTTGTTAAGATTGCAGGGTTTGTGTGCATATGAAGTGCCCTCTATCTAAGATAAAATAGAGGGAAATACCATATTTACTCAGATAATGGTGATTATTTTATGATTTTATCCAATTATTTTATATTCCCTAAAAAATATTTTATCCCTTGGTTATATTAATATACCTTCTAAAATCATTGAAAACCAAAATAGATTGTGAGAAAAGACACTATGTGAAAGCTTCTACAACGTGAACTATATGATGCATCATTATAAACTTTTACCTACTTATTTTTTGTTATATGAGGGTGTATTAATTTCATAAAAAATTAACCAAGGTGTTACAACCAATTAATCACTCCTATTCTCTACATGCTTCTTTATGAATGCCTTGCTCAACTCAGACCTGACTGTTCTCTATCTCAGAACAAGGGCCCACCTGTAGGTGTAACTTGGTGATTGGAATTTAATTTATTATATAATAACTCATATATATATTATTTATTTTAATATTATTTTTAACTCAAATAAATTCATTTTTATACCTACCAATGTATGGTTCACTTGTTTCCTCTCACTGTTACACCACAATCAAACTATAAATGACTATTTTGACCAAAGGAGCCTGTAAGTGATGGCTTCACCTTGAAAGCTGTGTCATTTTCATTTGTATATCATTTTAATGTATCTAAAATCATATTAAATTATCCAAATTTAATTTTTACATTCTTAAGTTCACTTAATTCATGGTGTAAGAGCTAAAGCTTATTTTAAGTGAATGTCCATAAAGGTAGGGATGCTTGTAGGTGTGTTTGAGGAACCAAAACACAATATATCATCCCTTGAAATGACCCTTAGGTCATTAATTATATAATAAACCATATAATAATTTTTAAATAATGAAAAATCGTTTTTAATATAACCTTGAGGTGGAAAGTCTCTTTGGAGCTCCAAACTGTCGATGTCACTACCTGAGTTCAGTGCATAAATGGGCAATTTTAAGGTTCTCAACAGTCATTATCCCTTAGTAATCTACCATTATAACTTTGAAAATTCATTATATTATTTATTTAATTATATATTTTTACATAAATATGCTTAATAAGTCTTTGAAAACTTGTTATAGGCTATCATCTAAAAGGCCCAGACCTCTATTTTCTCATTTTAGGGATCTATTTCTTGAACACAATCATTGCACCTTTTAAATGTTCCCCATATTTATAATAAAAAATTATAAAATATCATGGGTTTTTTATAATCCCTTAAACATATTAAAATCCCAAATGGAGTCTCTCTATTTGTTTTAACACTCCCCTATGACATATTAGCTCTTTGTGGTACCACCTGTAGGTGGCCATTTTCAAGGCACAAGTAGTAAGTACAAGTATGGGTAGTATGTGTTGAATTTGAATTTAAAATGGTTTTTTACCTATATAAAATTTTAAAATATAATTTATTCATTTTAAATAATTATATCCAACTCATATGCTTCCTCTCAACATAATTTCCCTTCATGACAACACCTGTACATGTATATTAATGGTAGGAAACTATAGATGATTGTGTTGACAATAATAGTCTCTCCTCTAAAAAATGAATAGATTTTTTTGATTTATTTTTATATTATAATGTATTTAAATTTTAAAAACCATAAATATAGCCTCATGGATGTGTTAAATACCTTAACTCTCTCTATTGACTGTATATGACAGTCATGGAGTAAATCAACTACCTCTCACTTTTGACTATAACTCTATGGAGTATTTCTTGGATAATGATCCTATAATGGAAGTAGAAGAAAATTTTAAACCTAAATACAAACCATCATCATCCTTTAACACCATTATCAATTCATAAAGACATTAGAAGTGATGAAAACTTGCCTGCTACACAAAATGGGGCCAGTGTACAAAGATGATGTGATTGGATCTTCAAAGAAATTTAAAACTTGAAAAAAAGGATTAGAAACATGTGATAGGAGATTATAATGCCTATGGATCAATCTCAATAATTGGGTTATATGGATTTGTTCAAACCAAGGAAAAACCTATAGAGTTCTTAGATTAGCAAGAAAAATAGATACTCTAAATTCTTAGGAATGGTTCATAAAGAAAAAAACACCATTAATCTAAAAAAAAACATCAAATATATTTTGACTAAGTTTAAAAGACACCCCTATGATCATTTTTCCTAAAACCTCTCTTATTGATCTTACCAAGTACAAACCTAAGGACCATCTTTACTTGCCAAGCCTAATGAAAGGAGAGAGAAGTGGGTTTCTTTATTTATGTGATATTATGATAAAAATATTCACTATAATGAGTGTTTGGAATACAAAGATACTATAATAAAATATACTTAATTGTAGGAGTCTATACAATTTTGTACACCTCATTAAATGCTCATGTTCTCCAAGAAAACTACCTTTCTCTAAGGAACCTACCACTTTTCAATTAAAAATAATTGAATAAGACATAATAAGACACATGGAATGTTACATCACATTTTGAAACATTCACATTTCCCAAGGATGCTATACAACTCATTTAATGCTCTTTTATCACCTTCGAAATGACTCAAAATGATATATTGACTGATTAGATTAAGACCAAGGCTAAAATGACATTATAAAAGATCATATATATTATTATATACCATATTAAAAAATATTAGACCCCATATAAACCTATAAATATCATGTTTTTACCAATAGGGGTCCCAATTTGACCTGTAGGGTCAAATTTGGTCAACAACAACCATGTATGCAAGAAAATGAATGCATAAAAGAAGTAATTGAAATATGTATTTTAAAGTGTGGTATATGATGGTATGTTTGAATTTATCTCCAAGAGTGAAAATTTATTATATATAGAAACCATGTAATTGATGAATGGATGTGTATCATAGCCAGATGAGAAAGAAACATCTCAAAGAGTGCTTGAGAAGTATGGTATGTGGTGTAAAGAGGTTGATGCGACTCTCATAAATGAGGGAGTAAAAATATAAGGAAAATAATAGTTCATTCAATAGGATGAAATAAAATTATTTTAAATAGGTAAAGGTCAATAAATAACTCCAAGAAACATCAAGAGAGGGGTAGCAAAGAGAAGCACATGAAGTTGTGCAAAGAGGAAAGCCGATAAGCAAGAAAATAGAGAAAGATCAAGTCAAAAAAATGATTTAATTAATGGGTCAAACTATAGGTAAGTTTTCATTTTATAATAATGGAATGGCAATTCAAAATGGAGCCAAATTTCATTATACTATGACAAGGAAGAAAAGAACAAGGAATTGCTCTTGAATACTGAGCAAGTTGAGAAGAAAGAGCATCAAAAAGTGAAGAAATTTAAAGAAGTGGTAGAAAAGATAGTGTATATAAGAAAAGAATAGGGATTTATATGCATGAGAAGTCAATAGAGATTAAGGAATAAGATAATATCAAAAACAAGAAGCAAATACCAATAGACAAGAAAGAAACAAGTGAAAACAATGAGAAAACAAGCTATGAAAAAAGCATAAGTAAGAGGAATAAGCACCATTTAATTTCAGATAAGTATGAAGAGGTTAAATATGATCTATAATAGGTATAAGATGTAGCAAACAAATATATACAATAATTAAAATACCTCATAGAGGTGGAATATGCATAGAGATAAATACTAGACAAGATTAATAAAAGTATAAGAAAAAGTTTGGAAAGCAAGAAGGAACAAAGAACGAAGCATAGAAATCATTTGAACATGAAATACCCTCAAATAACCATTTATAAGGTGAGAAAAAAATCTAGTGGCACAAATTTTTCTCCCTCATGGGGAGTATGATGTAGGAACATCAACTGAAAGTTGTCAAATTTTGTGTTTCGGTCATTAGGGGTCAAATGTTGGTCAATTTTGGGTGATAAGGTGTGTCAAGGGACCTTTTCAAGGTTCGTTCATGTGTATGAAATCTCTACGATCCCTAGGTTGAGTATTGATGATGTTTGTAGTTTTCCCTCCAAAACCAATGTTTTTAAAATTCAAATCTTCAAATGAGTTTAGACGGGTCATTGGCATTATTGTAATGTCTAGATGAGTCAAGAGAGGTTTAAGGAGTCATGTAAGGGGTCACTATAAATCATATATGCTAATGTATAATGTGGAAGTCATGTTTTAGAAATGACCATCCTTACCCATGCATTGGGTTAAGAAGCAAGAAGGTAGTTTTGGTAACTAACTTGAAAAACCAGTGTAGAAGTTGGTGCAAAATGAAGATTTTGCATGATTTTTTTGGGTTGGTAGAGAAAATTAACTCTCCAAGAAGAGAGAGGAGGGATTTAGAATGAGAAAATGTTCAAAAATCCTCTTGAAGGTTGAATTAGTCCATTGATGGACTATTTGTATGAATTTAGATTCAATTGGATAAGATAATTTTTTAATGTAATTGTTTTACATTAAATATCATGGAATTATCTTTGTATATTCACATTTATATTCAAATGAGCCTTCAAGGTTTCCCCAAAGCAAAGACCCCGTGTTTTTATGCCTCTAGGTTTAGAGGATAGACTATAGAATACAGTCAAGAAAGGAGTTGAATCATGGTTAAAGTGGACATATGATAGCTTTTCCATGGTAAATTATATTTGTATATTATAATAACCTTATAACATCTTGAATGATTGATAAAGGAAATAAATCCTTCAAAGAAGGAAGAAATGTTTGATTATAGTGAGCACCATGGTTAGTGTGCACAATCACTCTATAAGAACATTGAAGTCCTTTTTTTTAAAACCCTAGTCAAGAGTGTATTTTTATGTAAATTTGAGAGGTATTTCCATCATTTAATGGGTTTTAAAGTATTTATAAATGTTAATATATTCTTAAACTTGAATAATGAACCTTGTTAGTAGTAGACCTATGAATACCTTGTTTGCACAAGAAGTGTTTGGTATAATGGATGGAAAGAACTAAATAAAGAAGGTAAGGACTAGAAGAATTTTATTGTGAGGATGAAATATTTGGAAACCTTTAACACAAAGACAAATATATCAGACTTCTATACATTAATTTCCTAAATCCTAGATACCCTGCCTCATATTAAGGATCCTATTTTGGAGTATAAGGGAAGTGTGAATTGATTCTCTATGATTAGAGGATGGTTTGAAAATTTGGTATGTATTTAAATGAGTTTAATAAGTAATTTAACCCTTGATAAGTTTGGAAAACCCCATTTAGGAGTGAAATACCTTATAGAATTCACACAGTCATTTGGAAGAACACAAAACTTTATGTTTTAGGCGTACGAATGACTTAAAGGGAGTAGATAAGGGCTCCTTTCCTTTGGTAAAGTTAAATATGTTTAAAATACACATTTTAAGGTCTTAAACCATTTATTAATTTCATTTAGAGATAACACTTTGAATATTTAAAGTAACCCTATTGTGTATAATCAATAAATGCATACAAAGTGACTGACTTTGCATTGTTTTGGGCATGGAACAGAGAAGAAGAAATTTATAAACAATTAAATAAGGGGGGAGACTATAAAATGATATAAAAAATGTTATTTTAGAATTTTAAACCTCATACTACTCAAGATACAAATTTTTTAAGGCCCTCAACCATGTACAAGCCTAGTAAACTCTAGATTTAGGGTTTTGCCTAGAAAAAGAGATGCAACCATCAGAATGTTGTGAAATTTTATAATAAGATTAAACTCAATGTACCATTAAATAATTTATTGGATATAGATAGGTATAAATCATACAAGTATGTATTTGGCATAGTGGTCTTGAAATAGACCTAATTAAGCCTAAAAGGGAGTGGATTTTCAAAGAAAGTAATGGCTAAAATGGGATTCGGGTCAAGAGACTTTACAAAAACCTCAAGGGGTATAAATAAATTCTAAAAGTGTGAATAGATATTGAGAAAAGGAATTATATTGGTCAAACCAAAGTGAGATTACTAAGAAAAGGGTTAAAAGGAAGTATGCATTAGAATGAGATTGGATAAGGGAAGGTGATTATTGTTGATTTAGACAAAGATTTCAAAGGTTGAACTAAGAATGTTATGCCTAAGAGAGACAATTTGCAATATGAGTTAGTTTTCTTGAGTTATAAATCAACAATTGTGATAGTGAAGCAATACAAGGCAAAGAACTAACAAAATAAAGAAAGTGAAAGCATTGGGATACAATATGGATAGAGTTGAATAGGATGGATGATAAACGTGAATGGCACTAAGAGGATTAATGATTTTAGATATGTTTGAATTTTTTTAATAAATAGCGACTTAGGCCAAAAAGATTTCAAATCCTAACAAATTTATTGGAAGGATTGAGCTAAACATGAAGATTTGGGTGTCAAATCATTGAGATCATGACACCAATTTAGATAGCAAATTAGATAATGATTTAATACAAGATTTATCCCCATATCCCTACATTAGTGTGGAGCCAAGTGAACAAGAGAACCTTTAAAATAGAAGGTATAGGTCAGTTAGGACCATCAATTTATGATAAATATTAGACATTTTTATTTAATCAAGTTGATGTAAGAGGACACACATGTCATTTGACATAATGAGCCTATAAGAGACAGTTTGAGCAAATTAGCCTTAGAGGCAGCGTGAGAGAGATTGGAGGTGAAGAATGAAAAAAAATGTGATAATAATTAGTTGAAGAATATTAATAAGTGTTTAACATGATCTATTTAGGTAGCTAAGTGGGTGATTAGTTACCTATGGGATTGGTTCCTCCTTACAAGGCAAAGCTTGTTAAAGGTCTAGTTGTTATGGGTGTTTAGCTAGATAGGGCTAGTATCTCCTTATGGGATTAGGTCTCACTAAAATAATGGATGGGTGTTCCTTAATTAGTGGCTACTGGTCTAAATATTAGATCTTATTTTATAATACTATATTCTATCTTTTAGGGTTTAATGTGTTTTATTCCCTAAGAGGGTTTCCCACATATATGATGTGTTCATGTGATGTATGTGTTTTCATGTTTATTTTACTTAATCAAGTTGATGTATGTTTAATTTTTAAGAGTTGGGAATTGAATTGGATTATCTTGCATCACTTATTCACCCCCCTAGTTATTGTATATCTAACACCAACTCTCTTTCCTCTTCATGAAACAAACACTTGAAATGGATTTCACTAGCTTGTAAAGATATTGATAAAGGATATGGAACATTTTTTGGCTTATTTGGACATAAAAACATTGACACAAGTGTATGCAATTGGAAATGCATTATGTATATGATTTAATTCTAGATCGGATAAGATAGATAATACCTACACTTCTGATTGAGGATACACTTGTCAAGTAGGAGCATGACCAATATGGGGATCTACTAGCCCTGATTAGGGGATTATTTGTATCACTTATCACAACATATCATTCTAGCAAGGGTTCCAAACCCTACAATCTAACACAATCACACACCAACCCCAATGGAGTCCTAAGGTTTAAAACATTCACTTTATTATAATAACAAGAAAGCAAAATATAATCTAGTGTACACCAAAGCTTGTGGCACAAAGTGGGGGTTAGAAACAATACAATAAACATGTATATGGAAATTCAATTAAATAAATTATGAGTAACACCCTAATACATAAAATATGAAAGATATTATTATTTAAGCTAACACTTATGCTAATTCTATCTACTATAAAAGAGGAGAACAAAGTTATAATATACTTACCTAAAAGTGAACCCATCGAGACTCAATCTCTCCCTTGACCAAAGGGGCTTCACAAGAGGTTGTTGTGGTTTATAAATAACACTAAGAAAGTCCAAATCATCCAAGACTTATATACAAGAGTAGATTCTCCAAATAAGAAACCTATGCTAAGTCTCCTTAAGTAGAATATTGGAAGAGTAGATTGTGAATAAGAGTGAGTAAATAATAACTCTTGATTGCACATATGAATAATGACAAAAATGATCTTGTATATATATAAAAATATTACCCTAAATCCCTTTAGGAATATCAACTATATAGGGTTGATCTAGTGTGTTTTTAGGGAAAATTTACTAGGATTATGCTAGGTTGGCCAAAAGGCTAACAAACCAAGAAAGTAAAGAATACCCTAAACTATACAAGGTTGACCAGTTGACCCAATAAAACTGACTATAAAAAATTAATTTAAGATAGGAAAGGAGGGATGAAAAGAGGAAAAATAGTAGAGGACTACTCAAGGGAGGAGAAATAGCTTAGGTAATGGTTTTGGTGTCTAGTTGGATTGGTAATAGTGTGGTAAAAAGGGAAAACAACCCTGTGAAGCACCAAAAGTTTTCCCACCCCTTTCCTGGTGCACCTCTTAGGGAATGCACTTAAATATATTGAGTCTCAATAGGTCATAAAATATGTAAATAATCATTAATTGATAAAAGTTAAAAATATTATGTGTATACAACAAGCATGATTTGACCTTGAAAACCTATGAGAGACTTGAAACCACTCATTTATGACCTGAAATGACTATGCCCATGTTGAAAAGTTGCTTTATAAGCCCTTAGTAAGTGTATTTCTATGTTATATTTCACTTTCTTAATATTTGGAGGGTCTTACCACTCTTTTCAAATTGAAAACAGCTTGGACCAACATGTGTAATGAAAAAATAACCTTGGAATAGATTATAAACTATTAAATACCTCAAAATCCACTTGATCCTTTTAATTTACAAAGGAAAACATTACCTTAATTTATCAAAAACTACCTTAACCTTTGATAAACATGAATTTACAATGCTTCCATCTTAACATATCTTATATTTATAAGATTTAATTCACCATAAGACATCATGTCACCTTACAGGTCAATACACCAATACTTCACCATGGATCAACATATCTTAACCTTTACCATGTAACCTTAAACTTTACTAAGATACCTTAATCTCTATAAAACCCAAAAAGGACCATCATTAAGGATATTAATGACAAGAATAAGATCTTGACACTCTCTCTTAAACCTTTTAATAGACCTTAAGATGACCAAACACTTGACAAGACACCTTTTATGACAAATTTTGACTAGTAGACGAAGACCAAGACTATGAAATGGATAATAATAAGGTTAAGTAAGTCTAAAATTAAAGTTTTAGATTTTCTTCACCCATGGTAGCCAATTTTGGCTAACATATTTGGAGACCTCCTAGGATTTCACACTTGTTATGTATCTATACTAGTTGCCTTCTTTTCTCCATTGGGCTATGGATTCATCTCAACTTAGCATAAACTAAAAAAGACATTGAGAGATGACATAAAAACATTTTGGAAAGAATGAAATAGTTGACTACATTCAACATAAAACAACAAGAAACAAACACACACAAAAGATAACAAAAATCAACAAAACACACACTATGTTAAGAAGCACTTAAGATGACAAAACAAGAAAATACTATATACAACTAACTTTTAAGGTCTGATCCTCTTGAATGAAAATGAAACCTCCTTAAATATTATTCATATGATGAATAAGGATGATGTACAAGATATTGTTCAAACATTATTCTTTTTTTGATAGACCCTTTATCAACCACCACTATCTTTGGCTTGACCTCAAATAGATCAATAATAATAAAGATGTCTCTAATAAATTCAAATTCATGACTTACCTCATGTTGCCCTTTATCAATGAAAGAGACCTCCAATGTGACCATACTTTGATCTATGGGGGGAGTATCAGCCTCATGCTCTATTGGCTCTTTAAGCTCCATCTCTTACTCAACTTGAAGAGAAGCATCTTCATCATAGCTTGTCACCTCATGAACTTGAGCCTCTTGGTGATGACTTATAGGACTTGTTGTTTTACTAAGATCATTGTGTTTATTAACAAATACATCATCTTGTCTTACAAGAGGTGTTAAACTACCAATATCTTAAAATTCCTTAAACATGTCTAAATAGGATTGCCACATGTTATGAAGACCTCCTTGAACATGTTAATGAGACTATTGAGGAAGAGCGGGTTGAACATGTTATGAAGAACTCCTTGAATAAGACATGAGTAAAAATTATCTTGAATAAAACATCATGATTTATGGTTTTAAAAAAATGTCATAGTATAAAAGGTTCTCCATGGTGGAGTGGGTTGAGATTATTAAGGAAGAGTGGGTGAAGGTAACGTAGGAATGAACATTTCTTGATGGCATATTGGAACTTGGGCTGGATTTAGAGTAAAATAAGGTTGATGTGGAGTAGGAAAAGGCATATAAGGATCAATTTATTGTATTTAATTCCTCTTTTTAGCAGTTAATCTATTCTCCATGCATTGAATCAACCCTCTTATTTATAACACCTAATTAATTATCATTTGTTGATATTTTCTGTTAACATCAACTAACCCAAATTTATTCAAATACACTAAATACCTCATAATTTGATTGCTTTCACTATGAATAGAAGGTATAGAAAAAATGATACTAATCTCCATTTATCTATCAAGTTACCTCATTTACATCTTCATATGTACAATTTTTTTTTTGAAATCTAAGATAGATGGAGTAGGAGTAACATAACTTTGATAAGGTTGGCTAGAAGGATAAGGAGGCTACCAATGAGGCTGAGTTGGAGTGGGATGGGGCATATAAACCCATTGAAAACCTTTATAAGGTTTTCATGCTAATATTTTTGGGCCACTTGAGGTGAATCCATGAATGTTATCAATCTGATATGAAGAATATGAAGGCATAGAGTATACATCTTGACCAAAAGGATAATGAGAATAGATACCAATTTCTAATTTTTAGACACTTAGACTACTTATACCAGTTTTGGTTCACTTGGAGTTGCCATTAATGTTTATTTTCATTCTTGGAAAGGCTTATGCATTGAATATAAATTCCAATAACTCTTTAATGAATGAAATCCTACTCCATCTAGGCATGCTAGAGCTGTTATCAACAAAAGTTACACCCTTGAGGAGGGTGTTCAAGTCTCCTCACTTAAGTGATAACATGAGGACATGGTTTTAGGTGACCTTATAGATGAGAATAACCTCTAGATAGGGATATGCCCCTTAATGCATCACTTAATAACTACAAACTAAGAAACTACTTGCAAGGTAAAAGGGAGAGAATTGAGAGCAAACTAAACTAGGGAGGTGATGGACAAAAGTTTTCTACTCTATCTACCTATAATACATTGAGAACATGAACTATGATTGAATATATCCCCATAAATCAAATGGGGTCTCCAAACATGAATTTTTCACAAAGAGGCTATAACATGATGCATAGACTAAGGCACTGATCAAGATTCCTAAAGGATACTAATGAATGATTTAAATTTTAATGCATACAAGGCTAGTTGGAATCACTCTATGCAATATAAAGGATGGATAACATCTAAAAATAGGTAATAATATATTACAAATTATAGGAGGTTATGTACACCATCATTAACATTTATCAACTAACATGAAACATATACTAGTTACAAGCATAAGGCTAAAATTGAGTTTTATTTATTTTAGAGGAAAAGAACAAGTATTTATTTAGATAGGGCTATGGCATATCTAGCAAAATTATCCCTTACAATACCAAAATTAGGCATACATATAGGTATGAGAGAGAGAGAGAGAGAGAGAGAGAGAGAGAGAGAGAGAGAGAGAGAGAGAGAGAGAGAGAGAGAGAGAGAGAGAGAGAGAGAGAGAGAGAGAGAGAGAGAGAGAGAGAGGTGTCAAGATCTAATGATGGTTTCTAAGCACTCATGAAGTGAGTTACAAATAATAAAACCTTCCAAATGATAGTTGTTAACCAAATTTGACCTTGTAGGTCAAATTGGGAATCCTATAGGTAAAGAATTGAACCTTAAATGTTTTTTAAGTGGTATAATACTATTTTGTAAGGTGTATTATAGGTCATTTGATGTGAAATTAGACTTGTTCTTGGTCATTTTCAATATTTATGTCTTTTTGAGTCATTTTAGGCATCAAAATAAAGCATTAAGTGAGTTTTATGGCCTTATTAGGAAATTTGAACGTTTAAAAGGATGATTTAATTCCCCATTGTCCTAAAAAGTCTTAATTAACAATTTTTAACTAAAAAGTGGTACGTTCTTCAATTCAAAAAGCAATTTTCTTTGAAAAATGAGCATTTAATGAGGTGTATAGAATTATACAACCTTGTGAAGTTGAGGACACTTAAATAGAGTATCTTGGTCTTCCATACACTTTTTCCAATGACTATTTTGATAAGAAACTCTAATAAAGGAAGAAAACTACTTCTCTCGTCTTTCACTAGGATTGGTAGGCAAAAATGATCCTCAAGTTTGTGCTTAATATGGCTAGTAGGGGAGTTTTCATAAAAATTACTCCTAGGGGTGTCTTACACATTCAATCATATTTTATTTTATTTTTGGTTTTATAATAATGGTGGAATGTACTTTATGAACCATTCTTAAGAAGTTGGCCTATCAAATTTGCTTATTAATCTGTGCACCCTATAGGTTTTCTTTTAGTTTGGAGAATTAATATAGCTTCCAATCTAATTACTATTCACTGAAGATAATATTAAAGATCAAATTAATATAGCTTCCAATATAAAACATAATTAGATGGTATCTACTCTCAAGATCAAGTAATAAAACAATATAGTGGTTTTATAAAAAGCATCTTCAGAGGTCTTTAACCTTGCCATAACCAAATCTATGTTGAATCCAGCATCAATAACATTGTGTGACTAAAATTCCTAAAATTAATTTATTTCCCATTAATTATACATTCCATTATCATCCACCTATTTATTACCCACTTATCTCATTTATCCTACCATTATTTACCATCACTGGCAATACTTTCCTTTATCAAGGTTATAAGGATATCTTGTCTCAAATTTTTACATAAGCAAAATCAATGATCAATGAAGATCATAAACACATTATTGAGATCTAGAGTGGCAAAAAGTTCTTAATAGATTAGTTGTTCTGAAATGGAATTGGGTAAAAACTTTATAATTGATCATTTTTGTTGTCTCACATATTGATTAGGATGTGCATCTCCATGTCAACAAGAGCAACATAACCATTTTTCATTTACCATTTACGCATTGAACATTGTCCTTACGTAGTCTCTTTGGGGCAACCCCATAGACCATTTTATTATAGGCATTATTACACCATTGTGATCCATGAACCTTGGTGTTTGAACTATATTGACTTGAGGTCTTTAAGGACCAATCAGGTAGCACTCAATTTTTATTGAAGTCAGCTCGACCTACCCCTTCCTTTTATTTTCTTCCCAAATTTATTCTATCTTTGTTCCTTTTTTAATAGAGAACAATTTTTTTTCTTTGTTATTTATTATGTTTTGGTGGAAAGTAATGCCTCTACCACACATGTATGAACATTTTTCTTTAAACCACAGTAACTTGGTTTTTTGTTTGTGTGTGTTTATTTGTGTTTTCTTCATATTTTGTTATGCTTTCAAACCTCTCATTTTTATTTCTTCTCCTTCTTTCTTTTCATTGCTTCTTATCTCATCTTAGTCTTTTATTTCCCTGTATGTTTTTTCTTATCTCTTTTATGTTTCAGAACATCTTGATGATTTGCATGGATCTTGATTATTTATATCTTGATCCTATGTTATTAAGTTGTTCTTGTACCATTTTATTTATTTGATTATTTCTGGTGTCTTATTTTTCTATTCGATTTTGCTTTTTTCTTCTATGTTCAAGAATGTCTTGATGGTCCACATGGATCTTGATTATTTATATCTTGGTCTCATGTCATTAAGATGTTCTTGTTTTTTATTTTTAAACATTTTTGTTCATAATTAAGTCTTGATTGCTCATATCTTGATTTCAAGTTAGGTTTATTTATGTTTATCTTTTTCTTTGTCTTTACTTTTTTGTTTAAATGTAAATAGATGTAACTCTGGTTTTGGTCATTATTTTACCGTTATCCTTAGTTATAGGTTTTCACATTTGAATCAGCTCAGCACAATTAGAATATTATGTCATTCTAAGTTATTCATACTTATGATGCCTAATTTATTTTTCTATAGTAAGCACTTTATTCTTGGATCTCAATGTCTTAATATCAACATCAGCTCTAATGAATAGTTCTCAAAAACACTTTGCATAATCTAGGCTCATGATATGGAATTAGGCATCTAGATATCATGCATTTTATTACCTTGAATCTATGCTTAGATGTACATATATTTGTATACATTGTGATTACAATAAATTATTGGTAATTTTTCATCATTCCTCATTCCATTCTCTCCCAAAATTGGGTGAACTACATTATCCTAAAGTTCAAGTTGGAACATGAGTCCATGGAACTATATAGGCAATGTCCACTTGTATAGCACATTTGAACTCAGCTCGTCTATCTTTCATTATTATTTTCTTCTCTTTCATCACTTTTTACATTATGATATGTTTGGTTTCTTGTGACTTTCCAATCCATTATACCATCACATGTATGTTTTTACCCACTCTCTTTAATCTATCTTTTAAGTTCTATCCTTGAGTTATTTTGCCTACCAATTTCCCATGATGAGGTCACAACATTTGACAAATGTCATAATAAAATAATCTCTACATCAGAAAAATATTATTTATTCTTTATCAATGATCAAAATTAGCCCTACTAGGGCACAACTATTTTATTACAATGAAATCTACCTTACTGGGTCATGTCTTATTATCTTATCTTTGGAGACCCCATTCTAGTGGTACTTCTATTCCTAAATAAGAATGTTATCTATTTTCCTCTAATTACAAACCTTACATACTACTACCCATAATGATAATATTTAGTATGAAACTTGTCTCAAGACTGATCAATGCTATAAGCATGCAGCTTGTACTCTCAATTTGGGTACGTTCAAAGTGTGTCCCTTACATTTATAGATTATATCTTTCCCATTCCCCTAATATTTTGGGCCTATTGTACTTATAATTATATTTTGATCATTTATAATAATAACACATGTAAGCATTAGCTCATTTGGAAATGATCTATTCTATGGGTTAATCTCTTTCATTGTCCCTCTCTTTTTGAAAGTCCATTCTTCTATTTCATCCTAGTATGTCCTCTCTAGGGGGCATCATGGGTATGTTCTAATTTATTCTTGACAACTCTTTTATTTGAAAATATTTTGTTTTACTTGAATTTATCTCTATGACTTCTCAAACAAGGGAAAAATGTAGACATCCAATTCCTAACACCATTTGTGTTAAAATTGTCAATCTTACTCAAATTGCACTTAAATGCACATTTTAGGTCAAAATAATTAAAACACCCTAAATTGTTTTAACTTATCATTTAAAAGTGTCAATTTAGGATAATTTATCCCTAAATGGGGCAATGCATTTTATGGGCTAACTAACTTTGATCAATTCATTTCGATTCAAAATGATGATTTTGCCTTTTTGTGCTCTAGATCACTCTTTTCTTCTAATCCATCAGTACACATCACATACCTTTGTTATTTTGTGTTTGAAAAATCCTAAATGGGAATATAGTTCTAATGCATCTAATGTCACCTTATAATTCTTCTTGAGTCAAATTATAACTCAGTAATATGACTTTCTAACCATTTTGATTAATTGAGGGCCAATTTACAAATAATTGCACAAATGTTGATTAACCTTATTTAAGAATAATTAATCCAAATGAAGAGCTTAAGTAAATTTTTCATGAGATTTGTAAAATATTTTTTTTTTTAAATTTATTTCTATTAACTACATCATTAGGTGACATCTCTTCTTGGGAAGACATCCCTAGGCCATCAATGACACAAATATCAGGATTATGGGTCTCCCATGCCTCATTAAGACCCTCCATGCCTATTCAAAGCTCCTCTATCCAAAATATTGATGATCCTATTTATGATGTTTAATTACATAATTGAATTAATCCTCAACCACACATCTTCATCTCAATATGGATGGTTCAGGTTGATTATGAGCTATCTTAAAAATCTATAAATAGAGAGACTATGGACATCATTTTTAAGTTTGATTTGTGAAAAGTTATTATGTTGAATTGTATTCATAATACTTTGCATTTGACCATTGATTTTATATGCAAGATTCATTTATAGGCAAATTATATAGTTACATATTATAACCCTGAGTTTTGTAGAGTGTTCTTGAGATGTTGGACGAGTTTTCCACCATTGTTGATGAAGATAAGGATGTTTGATCAAGGGAGAACATGTTTTTGAGCCACTCTTAGAGGATGGATTCACTTAAGAAGGTATAGGTTTCTTAATTTTTTTCATTTTCATTTACAATTCTTGCATGAATAGATAGGCTTAATTTGGTTTACTCTTGTGCATTTTTCTTTTAGTTTATTGGACTAATGTTTGACTAATCATGTTATGTAATCCTATCTACATTTTATCACACTTGATGGGATAAGAAAGATCCCACACATGAAGAAGTTCATTATGAAAATTTAAAATCTTCATTTGGATTATTAAAAATTTTGCAATTTGATTTTCTAACTTTGTTTTGCCATTTTTTCTTTGTCATGGGTTTACACATTCAACCACCGATGGTCAGTGGAACTGTCAATGGTCAGTACAACTACTAATGGTTATTTTAAACCATAAAAATTTAGGTATAACCATTTATGTTCAAGTATAAACATTGATGGTCACTATTTTTTCTTAAAAACATAAAACTTGAGAGCTAATAGGCCATTTTAAAATGCTTGGTTTGGGGTCATACAAACTCCATTTTTTACGATGTTTTTTTAAAAAAAAAAATAATGTGTTTTCTCCTAAATTTTTAGAATTTGATATTAGTTTAGCTTCAATTTTTATATATTTTCTCAAAAAATTTAAAATCTCTTTAAATGTTTCTAATCTAACACATTTGCTTTTGGGGTTATGCCTTAAGGGTAGACAGGTAACCGACAAACTTCAAATTTGTTAAAACAATCTATTTAGACCATCTTTTGTATAATTTAAAATGAACTAATTTTTTTTTTTAGTGACTAATGGAACATTTAGGTTCTTAAGATGAATTTTTTATAGTTATATTTTCAAATTTACAACTTAAGACCAAGGGGTCAAAATAAAACCACTTCATCTTTTATTTGGGGCTTAAAATCGAACACACTTGTCAATTTTTGCTTTCAATAGTTTTTTAGTTAGAAATTGATTGGAAAAAATAAGGATTTCACATGTATGATATTCCATTTGTCCCATTTATGGAACCTTGTAATCAAAAGTGCCATCCTTGTTGCAAACAAGCCTAGTCCAAGGCTTAGAAAGAATGTCATCTAAAACACTCCCCAAAAACTTGTCATAGTTTGGGTGATCTTGAAAATGACCCTAAAGTCTTTATTTTTATGTATTTCATTTATTTACATCTTATCTTGCGAGGCGGACTTCATCACCTCTCTTTAGGTCTATAAGGAAGCATTGACCTAGGGTTTCATCTCCCAACATTGACTTCATCCACTCCCACTAAGATTATAGGTTTGAGCAATTAAACACCTTCTAGTGATGGAGTTGCACATGGGATGTATCTACAATTTGTATATCACACTACACTAAGTGAAAAATAGGCTGTAGTAGTTTCAAAAAGGGCAAGACCTTTTTGCAACAAGCTAAGTGCCATGGACACCTAATTACATGATTTTATTTTATATCATGACGTGAAAGTCATTGTGTGATTGATTCCCATAGAAATGATAAAAAACCATTTAGTTTTATTCAACCCCAAATTACCATACCCTTGCTTGGATTTAGATGATTATACTTAGTGTATTTTTGTCATTTATCTTAGTTGGTGTTTTTAAGACTAAACTTATTTATTTATTTATAAAACCATGTCCAAACCAATTTATTTGTACACCACTCTTTTATTTAAAGAGGTTTTATGCTATCCATTTTACACCACATTTATGCCTTGAAATGTTTTCCAAACATGTTTATGTATGTGCTATTTGGACCTCATTTATGTGCCATCATGTTGTCTACTATTGTCTAGCTTATTTGGTCTAATATTAGTCATCAAAATTTCATTTTCAATTAACCTTGTCAAGTTTGGATCCAAACATTGATTGATTTCTATTTAGGCCTCAATTTATGGGTTTGGTACATAGATATTTTTCTTTTGGGTTACATAACTTTGGTTAAATGGTTACTAAATTTTGAACACTATTGATTATTTGTTTGTTTAAGCACCTATCCTCATCATTGTTTTTGCCTTTATTTGATAGAACATAAAATTTATTCAAAAACCTTTTACGTTAGACATTTGAAGTTAGGCTATTTTATGCTAAATCTTGGTACAAACCATTTTGGAGATGAAACTCCACCCTTTCAACCAAGGTTGAAACTTTTGTCTTTTGGACATCACTTTTCAAAGTTTGTAGAAGTCTAAGTCTTTTTGTTTTTATAGATTTCTTCATTAAATGCTGATATGTCTAACTACACTTATGGTGGATTCACAGATAATCCAACTTATGATAGAATGGTTGTACAAAATGAATTTTATGACTTTATTCAAGACCCCAATGGTGATACTATGGTTTGTGAGATGTATTTCTCTCCACCACAAAAATTAGTCATGATAACATAGTCAAGATCCAACCCAAGATCTAACTTATGATCAAACTTATGATCCAACTCAAGACTAGAATGATTGGGTTTATCAAGAAGACTTTGATGCTTTAGATTATGTAAGTAATCAAGTTCCACGACATGCCAAGATCACCATTTTAATACCTCCTCTTTTGGTTTACACAAGCAACCAAACCAAAAAGCATCCAGTCGTTACCATTTTAGGACTTCTTTTGGTTTGCATAGGCAACCAAACTAAGAAGTGTCTAATCATTACCATTTTAAGACCTCCTCCTTTGGTTTACAAGAACAACCAAACTAAGAAGCATATGATCATTACCATTCTTGGCCCATCACCAATTTTTGATGAACATATCATTGAAGAACCTCTATTTGATGAACCATTTATATTTGATCCCTTCTTCAATAGTCTAATCTTTGGAGAGTCCATTATTGAACCACAAACCATTGTTCTCACTAAACCAAATCTTCCACACTTGAGAAATTTTGTGCTGATATTCAAGCTAGAACAAGAACCATTTCCTCTTCAAGGACCATCTTATGAGGATCAAAATGTGTTCAAAATTGATTTTTTGCAACCAATTATGAACCAAAACCAAAATGTTACTATTGAAACACCTGTTTTGTGATAAGTCAAAGTAGGATAAGTTACCTATTCATATGTTACCTATTTTTAAAGAAACTTATCTCCTTAACAAGTTAGTCTTTATAAAGTTGTCTCTTGATCTTTTCCCACTCATTAAGGAGTCTCAATTTGATAGACATGATTTTATCAAGACATCCCTTGAGAGGTTTCCTCTCTTTGAGGGCTTTCACTTAGATGAGTTAGTCTATGTTGAACCCGTACAAGATGAATCACTTTTTATTGAGCCCATTATGCCATCACAAGCCATTACTTTTCAAAAATTTAGCATTTAATATAAAATTGAAGACACAACCACATCACATGAAGAATTAGAATTAGAGTTAGGTTCTATTTTTAAACTGACATTGGATTTAGCATCAAAAATAGAATCAATATTAGTTATGACATTGAATTCAAAGTCCCTTGCTTTAGAATCAGATTTAGAAATAGATTATAGTCATGGTTATTAAAACATTGGTTACAATTATCTTGTAGATCAATTTGAATATATTTATGATCTTTCTACAATTTTTGAGGATGATTACTTTATCAAAAACACAAGTTTTCCTAGTATCTTCTATGAGGATTTTGATGCCTTTCATCATCCCATTATTACCATCAATCAACATAGCCATTATATTGACATTCCACCTCCCACAAGTGTCGATTAAGATTGAAAAATCACACTTTATTGAACTACATCCATGGTGACATACCATTTTTAGAGTATTAAGGGGACCGAGACCACATTCATTCAAAAGAAGAATAATCTCCTATTGAAACATTTTTGGAGGCACTAGGTGATAAGCAAAGATCAAACTCAACATATTTTAGTGAAAACATTTTAAAGGTGTTAGAAGACAATAAAATTCAAATATTAACATCTCTTCATCAAACCTTCTCAGAGGCACTATGGGATGATCAAAATAAATTCATTGGTGAAAAAATCATTGAGGTACTAATAGTTGAGCAAAATAGTTGTTGACTATTCATTGAATATAATATCAAAGATAAAATTAATATAGATTTAAATATACAACATAATCATATGGTAGCTACTTTTAAGATCAAGCAAAAAAATAATTTGGTGGTTTTATCGAGAGCATATTTAGAGGTCTTCAGCCTTGCCATAACCAAATCTATGTCAAATTTGGCATCAACAACATTATGTGTGATTGAAAGTGCTGATATTCATTTCTTTCCCATTTATTATACATTTCATTATCACCCACCTAATTATTACCCACTTATCTCATTTATTCTAACATTATTTACAATCATTAGTAGCACTTTCCTTTGTTAAGGTTATAAGGATATCCTATCTTGACATTTGATGGAATCAGAATCACTAATCAATGAAGATCATAAACACATTATTGAGATCTAAATAGATAACAAGTTCTTAATAGAAAAATCGTTTTGAAAGGGAATTGGGTAACAACTTTATAACTGATCATTTTTGTTATCTTACATATCGACTAGGATGTGCATCTCCATGTCAACAAGAGCAATAGAACCATTTTTCATTTACCATTTACCCATTGAACATTGTCCTTGCCTAGTCTCTTGGGGGCAACCCCATAGACCATTTTATTATAGGCATTATTACACCATTGTGATCCATGAACCATGCTATTTGAACTATATTTACTTGACATCCTTAAGGACTATGTAGGTAGTGCTCAAATTTTATTGAATTCATCTCAACCAACTCCTTCATTTTTTTCTCTTCCCTCATTTCTTCTATAATTGTTCCTCTTTAAATAGACAACAAATTTTGTGTCTTTGTTCTTTGTTATATTGTGGTGGAAAGTAATGCCTCTACCACATATGCATGAACATTTGTCTTAAAACTGAACTAACTTGGTTTTTTATTTGTTTGTGTTTATTTGTGTTTTCTTGGTGTTTTATTGTGCCTTCGCACCTCTCATTTGTATTTCTTCTCCTTTTCTCTTTTTATTAATTCTTGTCTCATTTTGGTCTTGTGTTTCCCTATATGTTTTTGCTTTTCTCTTTTGTGTTTCAGAACATCTTGATGATTCACATGGATCTTGATTATTTATATCTTGATCTTATGTTATTAAGTTGTTCTTGGACCATTTTGTTTATTTGATTTTGTTGGTGTCTTATTTTTCTATTTGATTTTGATTTTTTATTCTATGTTCAAGAATGTCTTGATGGTCCACATGGATCTTAATTATTTATATCTTAGTTTAATGTGGTTAAGATGTTCTTTCTTTTTATTTTTAAACATTTTTGTTCCTACTTACATCTTGATTGATCATATCTTTATTTCAATTTAGGTTCATTTATGTTCATATTTTTCTTTGTCTTTGCTTTTTTATTTAAATGTAAATAGTTGTAACTCTGGTTTTGGTCATTTTTTTACCATTATCCCTAGTTATAGGTATTCACATTTGAATCGGCTTAGTGAAATTGGAATATTATGTCATTTTAAGCTATTCATACCTATGATGCCTAATTTCATTTTCTATAAAAATCACTTTGTGCTCAAGTATCAAAGTCTTAACATCAACATTAGTGGCAATGAACAATTCTCAAGAATACTTTGCATAATATACGCTCATGATATAGAATTAAGCATCTAGATATCATGAATTTTAGCACCTTAATTCTATGTTTAGATGTGCATCCCTTTGCATACATTGTGAGTATAATAAATTCTTGGTCAATTTTCATCATTCCTCATTTCATTCTCTCCCAAACTTGGGTAAACTACATTAGCTTGAAGTTCATGTTGGAACAAAAATCCATGGAACTATGTAGATAGCATCCACTTATATAGCACATTTGGAATCATCTCTGCTATCTTTCATTCTTCTTTTCTTCTCTTTAATCACTTTGTGCATTCTCATATGCTTGCTTTCTTGTGGCTTTCCAAGCCATTCTACCATCACATGTATGGTTTCACCCACTCACTTTAACCTATCTTTTAGGTTATATCCTTGAGCTATTTTGCTTGCCAATTGCCCATGATGGGACACAACATCTAAAAAATGTCAGAATCAAATCAACTCTACAAGGGCAAACCATTTTTTATTATTTATCAATGATCAAAATTAGCCCTACTAGGGCACAACTATTTTATCACAATCAAATCTATCCTACTAAGTCACTTCTTATTATCTTATCTTTGGAGACCTTGTTTTAGTGGTGCTTACCTTCTTAAAGCATAATTTTCTCTCTTTTCCTCTAATTCTAAACTCTCCACACTACTACCCTTGATGGTAATATTTAGTGTGCAACTTGTCTCGGGACTGATCAATGCAGTAAGCACATAGCTTGTACTCTCAAATTGGGTACTTTTAAATTGTGTCCATTACATTTATGGATTGTATCTTTCCCATTATCCTCATATTTGGGGCCTATTGTACCTTTAATTATATTTTGATTATTGATGGTAATCATGTGTGTAAGCATTAGCTCATTTGGATATGATCTATTCCATGGGTTAATCTCTCTCATTGTCCCTCTCTTTTCAAGAGTCCATTCTTCTCTTTCATCCTAGTATGTCCTCTTGAGGGGGCATCATGGGTCTATTATAATTTATTCTAAAAACTCTTTTCTTCGAAAATATGTTTTTGATCTTGAATTTTTTACTACACCTTCTCAAATAGGGGCAAAATGTAGACATCCAATTCCTAACACCATTTGTGTTGAAATTGTCAATCTTACTCGAATTGCACTCAAATGCACATTTTAGGTAAAAATCATTAAGAAAAACCCTAAATGGTTTGAAATTATCATTTACAAGTGTTTATTTTGGCTAATGTATCCCTAAATGGGGAAATGCATGTTATGGGCCAAGTAACTTTGATCAATTCATTTCAAGTCAAAATGATGATTTTGCCTTTTTGTGCTTCAAATCACTCTTTTATTATAATTCATTAGTACACATCATGTACCTTTGTTATGTTTTTTAGAAACATCATAAATGGGAATATGGTTCCAATGCATCTAATTTCACCTTCCAATTCTTCCTGAGTCAAATTACAACTCAGTAGTATGACTTTCTAACCATTTTGATTAATTGAGGGCCAATTTATAAATAATTACACAAATATTGATTAACCTTGTTTAAGTATAATTAATCCAAATCAAGATATTAATTGTATTTTCCATGAGAATTGTTGAATATTTATTTTTGGATATTGATATCTATTAACTGCATCATTAGGTGACATCATTTCTTGGGAAGACATCCCTAAGCCATCAATGCCACAACTATCAAGATTATGGGTCTCCCATGCTTCATTAAGACCCTTTATTCCTATTCAATTCTCCTCTATCCCAAATATTGATAAGCCTATTTATGATGTTTAATCACATAATTTAATTAATCCTCAACCACACATTTTCATCTTAAGATGGATGGTTTAGGTTAGTTTTGATCAATCCTAAAAATATATAAATAGGGAGGTCATGGACATCATTTTTAAGCTTGATTTGTGAAAAGTTATTATGCTGAATTGTCTCTATAATCCTTTGCATTTGACCATTGATTTTATATTCAAATTCATTGATGAGCAAGTTAGATAGTTACATATCATGAGCCTAGGTTTTATGGAGTGTTCTTGAGACATTGGAAGAGTTTTACACCATTTTGGATGAAGAAAAGGATGCTTGATCAAGGGAGAACATGTTTTTAAGATTCTCTTGGAGGATGGATTCATTTGGGAAGGTATAGGTTTATTTATTTCTTTCATTTATCTTTCATTATCATTAACAATTCCCACATGAATAGATAGGCTTAATTCAGTTTACTCTTATGTATTTTTCATTTGTTTTATTGGAATAATGTTTGAATAATCATGTTATGTAATCCTCTCTATAGATATATTGATAATAAAAGTGGAATGTCACTCCCTAAAGTGAATGATTGTATATTCAAGGACTCTTTCCCTAAAATAGCAAAACAATGTACCTATTTCTTTTGGAGAGGTATTATAACAATTCCATTTTAATATTTGACCACTCCTAGTGAAATCATCCTATATCCCACACATATTAAAATATCCTTGAAAAATATGGAGTCAATAGGATTAGTAGATGATGGTTGTTGGGGGCCTCAAAGTTGCCCATTTAAGTACTAAGTTTCTCCATTATCATCTATAGGTTTTAAACCTTTTAGTGATCATTGATATCCTAAGGAGAAAAAAAGGAATATTCCCATGTTTAGAAGACCTTATTGAGTTAAAGGAATAAAAATGGGCATAGAGGAATTTAGAATAATTTTATTATTGATGTTTCAAGGTCTAGTGATCACCTATAGGGGTCTCATCATGAAAATGTTCACTTATAACTGACTGTGAGTTCTGTACGTTTCATGAGATACTTAAGAATGGAAACAACTACACTGGTGGAAGATGATTTCAAATCCCTCAGAGTACCTAAAGGTGATTTAATTCTTTTACAAGATAAATTTATGCATATAGGGCCTTACTCTTTCCAACATAGTTGACTATGTTTAAATATGGTGAACAGTGGGCTAAAGAAAGATGTTTTTGGTGTTTATATAGCATGAGAAGGAGATAAATAGATCCAAAAAATTAAGAAATTATCATAAGAAACTAAAGGTATGTTGGTGAACATTTTTCTTAGGATAAAAAATTTAGGGTCACCTAAAGGTGTCCCCTCTAAGGTAGGAAACATAGTCAGTAAAAAGAGACTTATGGCTAGTTTGGATATCAATCCAATCTCAAGGTGAAATATGAATAAAATAACAGATTAAAGGAATTTTGGAAGGCCTCAAGAGATACAAATATGATTTAAACCAATGTTTTAATAACACAATCATTATTTATAGGCTCAATTTTCTTGAGTAAGCAATGTCAACCTTTGAGTCAGGCCTAACTGAGTAAGGATATGTTCCAAGGTACAAGCATGGATTATAAGGGTTTATGAACATTGTGAATGTTTTCACCATGGTGTAATGAAAATATAAATATAACTTTAGATAAATTAGGTAGAACATAAATCCCATTCAAAATCAACACATAATCCATATGGTTAAATGATACACACAGTCTACCTTCTGACAATCTATTTTAGGTTCTAGTGATTTTAGAAGGTCAAATTGAATGACCAAGGAACCAAAAATTGTATGAAATGTATTTTTCACTTATATAATACATTTCAACATCAATTTTTTTTGATAAACTATGGTAAGTACCCTCTATTTTATCTCAGATAGAGGCTACTTCCCTAGGTTGCAAACCTTGTAGTCATGGGGATTGGGGATAAAAAGATGAAATAGAAGTTGATTAGACATTGAAAAAAAGTTTTTGGAGTTTAAAAACACCTATGGAAAACATGGAAACATATAACAGAAGGAGGAATCCAAATAGGATGGCTTAGACCCTCAAACTTGTAGATAAGCCTAGTAGGCATAGTTAGGCCTAGAATCCAAATGGTAGGTCAATATCAAATATAACTACTTGAGAGAATTATAATGGATTTTATCATGTATATGGAGTCATTTAAAATGTTTTCAAGTTTTCACATTATAGAGGAACCACATGAAGAGCCACTTTTGGATTATAACCAAGTTAGGCTTATATAAAATGGAGAAAAGAGCTTGATAGGGAAAATTTGAGTGCTTGCATCTCATATAAATATTTTCATGGAGATATAATAAATTTTGAGGTGTTGAAAATAGTCCTAAAATTTGAATTTGTGGAATTGGTTGGCAATTCCAACCTCCAATCTTCATGAACAAAGCTTAAGAGCCTAAAACTTCCAAAAACCTTTACAAACCTTGATTCTAGACCCGATGAGGGAAATGAAAGAGATAATACATAAAAATGAAATATTTTACCCCAAAAAATGATTGTATGTTATTGAAGACTTAGTAAATCTCCCTACCATCTGGATAAGTTGTATGGAATCTATATTTACAAGGTGTAAAATGGACTATTTTGTGTATTGTGTAGGTTCTAAAAGGTTTCAAGATATGAAATAAAACTTGGAAGGAATATTTAGAATTAAGATAACTTAAAATGTATATTTAATTCATTTTAAAAACTCCTAAGTGTTCCTACTAGAGTTCTCATCTTAGCCAGTCTAAACTAGCATAGTGAACATGATAGTGAGAAGGGTGAAAAGCTTCAAGTAAACTAATTTTAAGGTATGCCCAATGCCTATAAAGACATGGAGGGTCTTTACAAGTTTCATCCACTCCATTTTACTAATTTACATATAAAATTTATTCCTTTTTGGAATCCAAGTGTGTAAGGTGTGTGAAAGAGGAGTTTCTTTGACTACAAGCAGTGATGGATCACTTCTAAAATATTTTAGATGACTAATAATACAACCAATGCATGAAGAATCATGTATTAAACCATTACCTATAATTAAAATCATTATACCTACCCCTAATTATTTTTGAGATGTTCAAATAGGGATGAATGATGAAGGTAATTTCCATGTGTAGAATGAGAACTCTTATGCCATATTTTAAGAGTTTCATGACTTGGGGTGACACTTGTGCTTCCTAACATTGCATGATAAATTTTTAATTCCATTATAATCAACATGTAACTCATTTTATTATATTTAAAAGTTTCCTTGTGACCTTTTGAATTTTTTCTTCTCTTCTCTCTCTCAAGTTCTATAAGAACTAGCCATTTTAGCCTTTATAAAATATGTTCCACTTGAGTATGGCAAAGCCCTACTCAGTTGTATACCATGGATCAATAAATACTAATCATTTTAACTCTTTTATGACTTCTCATATTGTGTTTAATTTAATTATTGATATTACTTAGTGATGACTATTGTCTCCTTAGCATTGTTGTCTCATTCTCCCACCTATTTACAACTTGAAAGATTCTTCTTGTAGGTCATGTGAAGTGTTATATGAAGTGTCAAGGTTAAGTGAGTTAGAATTTTCAAATATTTACATTATATGCCTATTTTTTATTCCTCATATCATAAAAATTCATCACAACCTCATAATGAAATACTGATGTGAGAAGATTTACATTAGAGAAGTGTATGTTTAGTTAGTCTCTTAGTCTCATGTGTGACATATATATGGTTGGTAGTCATCAATCAATTTGGTTTATTACCTAATTTAAGATAGTTTAATTTAAATGTTCTCTCCTTTTTCCATTGAAATCATAGGTGTAGTATTGATACAAAAGTGGTACATCAAGGGAGCTAGCCCTACGTAGAGATTCACCTCATTCTTAGGCTACCCACAACCTAGAAGTGTTTCAATTGTGCCACTTAAATGAGGAGAGATGAGACAAATCATAAAAGGGTGAAAGTCCAAGTGATAATAATAGTTATTAATTCTCTTATCCATAAGTGTATACTTATTTTTATGATAGTCCTCTCAAGGTGGCATAGTAGTTTTGTTTTACTTGATGACTCACCTTTGAGATCCTGAAACTGATTATGAACTATAAAGTCATATAATTTGAGTCTAAATTCTTGTTATTTATTTGGAAACCTATTGGGGATCCATATACCATCATATTTCCACTTTTATTTTATAATTTTTTTCATATTTCTCATGTTTTCTCGCTTTGAGGCCTATTCTTTGTATCCCTATTTTGGTATAAATATGCTTGGATTGAGTGATGTAAAACACTTACATGAAAAATAAAAACATATTTGAACACCCTTTATATTTATTCATCTTCACCCAAAATTTCATAACCCAAATCATAACATAAACTCACTTTATCAACACCCATCTTTCCTAGTTAGTCCTCATTAGGCTGAAAGCAAGTCTAGAGTACTAGAGACATAAAAGGTCATATACTACTACTCAAAAACCTCCAAAATATTATTGGTAATATTAAATAAGGTAATATTAAAAAAATTAATTAATTTAATTTGTTATAACTCAAGCTATGCGAGTTGTAAGTTTTATAGTCTAGGTTGGAAAAGCATATGCCTTAGCAGGTAGAGAGCAAGAAAAAGAGATAGGGAAAGTTTTATACAACTTAAAATAAAACCAAGACATGAATTAGGTATGTAAAACATACATTAAATCCATCTAAGGGTCATTTTTATTTTAAAAACATTTATACATTTCTAACATGACAAGTTTTCATAATTATGTGTGCATTGAGCACTACCAAGTGGGTTGTAAGTGTTCTTTGTCCTTTTTATCAACTTAAATACATCATAAGAATAATCAATGGTATATCATGGATCATAAATTAATATAATATCCACTAAAAATACAATATTAATGATATCATTTCATATTATCTTTAATTCTTTAAAATGAACTTGTATTTCTTAAGCAGGTTTATAAGTGCTATTTGGGCTTAAGACCTATTTCAAACATGGTTATTGAATTGATTAATTTATTATTTATGACATTTAATGTTATTAATGATAGTATTTGGTTTGAATTATTATTTTTATCTATCCTTATCCATGGAAAACAACACATTACTTATATTATAAAACCCACACTCGGGCCATTCTTAGAAGCATGTGTCCCAAGCATACATAGTCTTTTAACCATCCAAACTCTTTAATTATTTTCATATATTTATATTCATTAGAGAATATTTAAATATTTTATAAACATTTCTCAACAGTATTCATGTAATAGGACCTTTCCAATCTCAATCTCATCACAAAAATGCATTTTTCCATCTTGTATATAGTTATAGGTTCACTTTTCAAGCCTCTTAACCAAGTTTTCATTAGGAATGAATTATCCTAAGATAATTTTGAAAATATAATTATTATAATTAGGATATAAGTTTTTATTTTCAACCTTAAATCATATAGAAACCCCAATAAATCTAAGAATCCCTAATCACTAGAATATCTACCTCTTTTCTTAAGAATGTGCAAGCAGGTCTATGAGTAACATTTTAAATATAAATCCTCATTAAAACCTTTTTTTCTTGGATTAAATCCTATACATCATATGGATCTGAATTCAGTTTATTAAATTACAAGAATAACAAATCTCACATTAAAATCCTTTTAAGTGAGAAAACATGCAACATACTAAGAACTTTCTCTCTTTGTATTAGATGGCTATACACAGTCACTTTCTATGCATATTAACATAACCTCTTTGTATTTTTGGACCTAATTGTGTATTGAGAAGATTTGAGGAAACTTAAATAATTTAAACATATTATGAATAATTTCTTTCCACCTACCTTATGCTTGTAACTTCTCACCAACTCAGAATTATGCCCTTTTAGTTTTATAACAAGAGAAGATAATATGTTTGTGAGGGGTTTAAGGTTTTTTTATTGTTAAGATACTTATTTTTGAACATTCTAGGTATAAATAAAATGTGATTATGACCTAATAACATACCAATGGTTTTCACATGATCTTATATTCTCATGAAGACAAGCTTTTGAGTTCAAACTTGTCGATGGCTATCTTAAGCCTAAAACCCTCTTCTCTCACCACATTTAATCTTCTTTATTTGGGTAAAAGGTCTAAGGAAACTTGGGGAGGTTATATTATCTATAAAAAACCTTATTTTACTCATTTCATGCAAAAACCTCGTTATCTTCATGCTCAATAATATCATATCTTTAAAACCTTGCATGCCACCTTCAAAAATAACAAAAACACAACACTTTTATCATTATGGATACTCACACATGCCACTAATGGTGGAAGATGATGTGATGTGGATATTAAAACTCTTAAAGATCTAAAAAACCATTCATTTTCATCCATTAACCTAAAACTTGCTAAGATAATAAAAACCCTATTCATGGGCTTTTAGGTGGGTTTTGGGTTACTTATTTTGTTAACGATTTTTCATAAAGCATAGCCCTTCAAACCAAAAACTATTGAATAAAATTTTAATTGAATAATTTACCCTATCCACCCAAAAGATAACTAGATCCAAATCTCTTTCCTCTTCCTGAAAAAAACACTTGAAAATGGCCTTCACTAGCTTGTAAAGATATTGATAGAGAAGATTGAACATTTTTTTCTTATTTGGACCTACCAGTGCTACCAAAATCATGATTTTACCTTGATAACCTATGAGAGACCTATAACCATTCATTTTTGACTTGAAATGACCATGTCCATGTTTAAAATTTTCTTTGTAAGCCCTTGGTAGAAAAATTTCTATGTTATATTTCACTTTCTTGATCTTTTTAGGGTCCCACTACTCATAGCACATTGAAAATAACATATACCAATATGCTTAATGAATAAAAAAACTTATAATATCTTATAAACTATTAGATACCTCAAAATTCACTTGATCCTTCTAATTTTTAATGGTAAACGTTACCTTAATATCTCCAAAACTACCTTAACCTTTGCTAAAAAATGAAATAACAATTCTTCCACCTTACCATATCTTGTCTCTAGAAGATTTCATTCAACATAAGACATCATGAAACCTTAGAGGTCAACACACCAATAAAATAGTTGAATAATGAAATATTTTAATCCATTAAACATACAACTAAAAGAAAAAATACACCAATGAGACAACTAAAACCAACAAGACACACACTATGCTAAAAATCACTTAGGGAAGAAAAAAAAAGAAACTACTATATACAACTAAAATTTAAGGTATTATCATCTTGGATTAAAAGGAAAACTCCTTGAGTCTTCTTCATATGATGAACAAGGATTATATACAAGCTATTTTTCAAACTTTGTTAATGATTTGGTATCCCCTTTCTTGACCACCATATATTTGGATTGACCTCAAATTAATCAAAAATATAAAACATATCTCTAATAAAGATAAATTCATCTTGAAGTTTAGGACTTACTTGATGATGCCCTTGGTCAATAAGATAGACCTCTAATGTGACCACACTTTAATCCATTGGAGTAGTAGTAGCCTTAGATTTTATTGGCTCTTTAAGATCAATTTATTTCTCACCTCAAATAGAATCATCTTCATCATATCTTTTTATCTCATGATTAAACCTCTTGGTGATGAATTTTAGTACTTTTTGGCTTGCTAAGATCTTTGCATTTCTTAATAACAACTTCATCTTGCCTTAATAGAGGTTTTAACCTACTAAGCTCTTCAAATTCATTGAACATGTCAAAATAGGACTAATACATGTTATGAAGACCTCCTTTAACTTGTTCATGAGATTCAACAAGACCAAAAATCATGATGCTGTGTTAAAGATCCTTATCAGTCATGTCTTCACCATGTTCATTGGCTAAGAAAAAAATATAAGCATTCTCCTCAAGGGTTCTAGGTTTACAATCAAAACTAGAGAATTTTTTTTCTATCTCTTCCTATAGTTAAGCTTATTATTAATCACTTTAAAGCATAATAACTTCAATCTCACTCTTGTCATTCTCTTGATGGATAACATGATGGTCAAACATATCAAAATATTTAATAAAATCATGACATAGATGCAAGTTTTCATCTTCAAGCTCTATCTCTTGATCATGAGGCTCAACAATACTAATGAGTAAGGTGGATTCATGAATATTTTCCTCATACATACAAATTGATCAATTGATGTATGATCATATTTTCCTTCATCAAGACCCAATCCATGAAAACTAGATTGGTCTTCTTCTTCCTCCATGAAAAATGGAAGTTACTCTATCCATTAAAGTTCCAATTCATCATTATTTTATTGTTCCAAACTTGATATGTCCTCTTCAAGTCTCAAAACATCAAGATTACCTTCTTGATATTCACTTGCCACCATGATCTCATTTTCATTAGTAGTTATAGCCTTCTCTTGATGATTCAATGATTTTATGCCAAGATTGTTAATCTCTTCAAGTCTATCAAAGTACAATTATTTACAAGCATCATCAAGCTCATTATGAATCTTTTTGCCTTAAAAAATAAGTACATGAATTAATTTTACAACTACCTTTTTATAGATAAGTTGTATTTACCTCACTTATACTCTCATCAACTTCTTTCATCTAATTTTACTTTCTTCAGTAAAACATGGGAGAGTATCATGTTATTACAATGTTATTATGACATCACTGGATCCTTCCTCAAGTTAAAAAGCATGCCAATTTGACTGATATTTATGGTCATTCATGACACATTGAGGGATATCCAACTATTGGATAGTAGGTATAGACTACTCATCTCTAAGTGTTGATTTTATTTATCCTCCATAAAAGGGGATGCAAATGATTATTTATTCATAATATTCACTCAAAACATATTCATCATGAAATTATTAATTTCAACTTATAGCTATAACTTCATCAAGCCTTTTAAATACTACCACTTCATCAACCCTTCTTTCCAATCTTGTATTTCCAATAGAATATTCATCTTATAACCTCAATGCAATAGGTTCTCCTTCATAAAAGGAGGGGGTGGGAGTGAAAGAGACTTCATTTGTTTGCTTGAAATTTGATAGAGTTTCCTCCTAAATTAGGATTTTGGGTGTGATGTATTGTTTGTATTATTCTTGGAGGGATGGAAAAGGGAATTGGTTTAAGGATGTTACATTCTTATCTTTCCACTCCTCAATCAATCTCTCAAAATTTGATATATCTTGAACTTCATGGATAGTTTCAACTTGAAGGGTAGGTGAAGGAATTGAGTAATGTTAGAGCTCTCTTGACATGATCTCCATATATTTCTCTTTGTATTGACTTTGGATAGGTATGGGAGAAGGATCTTTTGCAAGGGTTGGCATGATATAATTAGGGGTGATAGTAAAATAAGGTCTCCATGGTGTAGTAGTTTGATATTCTTGAGGAAGAGTAGGTGAAGGTGACATAGGCATGGACCTTTCTTGATGGAATATTGCAACTTAGGTTGAATTTGGAGTAAAAGAAGGTTGATGTGGAGTAGGATGAGGCATATAAGGTTGAATGTATTGTATTTTTTAATCCTTTAAAAGGGAAAATGTGTTTTCCATGCATTGAATCAACCCTATTGTTTATATCACCTCATTAATTGGCATTTATTGATATTTTCTCTTAATATCAGCTCACCCATATTTAATCAAATGCATTAAATCCCTCGTCATTTGAATGATTTAACTATGAATTGAAGGGATGGGAATAATGAGACCAAGCCCCCTTTATCTATAAATTTCCCTCATTTGCATCTCCATATGTACAAAGGTTTATTTTAAATCTAAGAGGGTTAGAGTAGGAACAACATAACTTGGATAAGGTTGGCTAGAGGGATAAGAAGTCTACCAATGAGGTTTATTTGGAGTGGTATGGGGCATATACATCTGCTGATAACCTTGATAAGGTTGTAATGTTTCTATTTTTGGGCCACTTGGGGTGAAGCCATGAATGTTATCAATCTTATATGAATAATGTGAAGGCATAGAGTATACATCTAAACCAAAATTTTGATGAAAATACATACCAATTTCTTATTTTTTAGACACTTGCACTACTTATACCAACTATGGTTCACTTGTAATCACCATTGATGTTTGTGTTGATAACTCTAAAGGCTGATGTATTGAAAATCAATACCAATAACTATTTAATGAATAGAATCCTAGTCTTTTTAAGCATGTCAGAATTGTTATCAACAAAATTTTCACCCTTGAGGAGGGTGTTCAAGCCTCCTCACTTAGTGATAACATAGGTAATGTTAAAAGTTTTTGGGTGACCTTATATTTGAAGAGAACCTCTAGAGAGGGATATCTCCCTTGATGCAGCAATTAAGAACTAAAAACTAATATACTATGTGCAAGGGAAAAGGGAAAGAGAAATAAAAGCAAAAAAAATAGGGAGTTGATGCATCAAGTTTGTCTCCTTCACCTACCTATAATTCACTGAGAACAAGAAGTATGATTGAATTTAGTTTCACAACTCAAACGCGGTCTCCAAATGTGAATGTTTTACATAGAGGCTATAACATGATGCATAGACTAAGGGGATTATCAAGAGGCTTAAAAGACACTAATGAACTCTTTAACTTTTAATCCATACAATACTATTTATAATCACTATATGTAACCTACAAAGATGGATAACACCTTCAAATAGGTAATAAATAGGATAAATGAGAGGAGGTTGCATACACCATCACTAACATTTATCAACTAAAATGAATCATACACTAATTAAAATCATAAAATAAGGATAAAAATAAATTTTATTCATTTCATACAAAAATTACAAGTGTTTATTTGGATAGGGATGGGCCATATCCAACAAAAATTTCCCTTACAATGCCAAAATTAGGCATACATATAAGAGAAAGAAAAGAGAGGTGTCAAGAGAAAATTATGGTTGACAAGCACTCATGAAGAAAGTTAAAAAAAATAAAACTTACCAAAATATAGTTAGGAAGTATCATTTCCAAAAGTCTATACTTATCTTGATGATAGTCCTCTCAAGGTGGCATAAGAGTTTTGTTTTGCTTGATATGACTTACCTTTAAACTCTTGAAACTTCCATTAGGAGTGATTATGAAGTTAAAAGTCATATTATTTGAGTCTAAATAATTTTTATTGCTTTAAACATATATTGGGTATCTATATACCATCATATTTCCACATCTATTATGTAATTTATTTCATCATTCTCATATTTTCTCTCTTTGAGGCTTATTCCTTGTAGCCCTATTTTAGCATAAAGCTCCTTGGTTTGAGTGATATGAAAAAGTTCCTATAAAATAAAAACATATTTTATTACCCTTTAGCTTTATTCATCTTCACCTAAAATTTCATGGCCCAAATCTTAATGTAGACCCACTTTCTCAACACCCATCTTTCCCAATTAAGCCTAATTAGGCCTAAAACAAGCCTACAATACTAAAGAACATACAAGGCCATAAAATACTATTCCAAAAACTCTAAAATAAAATTTGGAGTATTATAAATTTTTATATGGAAAATTTATAAGTAATTTCATGGGTTAGAACTCAAGCTATGCAAGTTTCAATTTTTCTATCCCTAAGATGGTAAAATATAGGCCTGAGTAGGCCCAAAGCAAGAAAAAGATAGGGAGAGTTTTAGAATTCATCAAATCAAAGCAATACCTAAATTACACCTTCTCAAAATCCCATTAATCCTTATAAGATTAATTTGACTTTGAACAACATGTATACCTTTCTAACATGACAAGTTTTCATAATTTTGTGTACATTGAGCACTATCAAGTGGGATGTATGTGTTCTTTATCCTTCTGATCAACTTCAATACATGTTCAGCATCCTCTATGGTCTCTAATTTCTCCCACATTCCTATATAATACATTAAAACCATAATCGCAATGAAATCATTTCATTTTCTCTTGAATTCTTGAAAATGAACTTGTATTTCTTAAGTAGGCCTATGATTTAAACTTTTAGGGTTTGACTATATAAATCTTATGTTTAGATTAAAGGTTTGAGATGTCCAAATTAGTAAAATAATATGAAATAATTAAGTAATGACTTTTTATATCTTTTGACTTATTTTTAATCTCTAAAAATAGTAATAAATAGGCTTAAATATAAATTTATCTAGAAAAAGACAGTCACAAATGATATAGGTTCTAAAAACTAGGCTATAGATAGTTTTGAGTGTCATAAATAGGATTTTATAATTTTTTTGCTCACTGGATAGTATCTCCCCACTTGGATAGTAACGTCATGTTGTTGTAGTGTCCTGAAAGTGGTTCTAGTGTCCCATTTGTAGGAGTGTTCTTATTTTTTGGGAGCACTTGTGCCTATGTTTTAAAGTCCCATTCCTATACACAAAATCTAGAACTCTATGTTGTTTTTACAAAACTTGATATAGTGTAAAAACATTAATACTCTTTAAAAGTATGGCATGATTAATAATTATATGTTCATTAGTTGGATATGTTATACATCCTTAACACCTTGCTTGGAAGAGAGTTACTTACATACCAATACTTCGAAGAGGGATCAAGCCTGATGTAGTTCTCCCACCTAGTGCTTGATGCAAGTGTAAGTGAATTATAGAATGAGAGTGGACTTGTATGTATTGAATGTGTTTGATATTTTAAATCTTTAAAAATTGGGCTTATGGATTCTATAGATGGTAGTATGCAAAACTAGGGTAGAATATAGATCAAATACCTTAATTTTGATCAACTTGTCTTTTGTTTGAATGTGCTTTTGAATATATTTTCCATCTAGTAAGGGTTAAATAGACTTGTATTTATAGAGATCTATAGCTTGTGTGGATAATAAAATATGCTTAGGTTGACCTTAATATGGGCATTCATTTGAAAAAGTATATATTCAAGAGAGTTATGGATAAGTATATTAGAGCCCAATTGGGGACACTAGTATCATGTGGTTGTAGTGTCCCAAGTATGGTAATAATATACACCTAGAAGACTATTAGGAAATTTGGGTTGGGGTATGATAAATTTGTCCTATGACTATGTTTGAGTTAACTGTAGGCATCTATGGTCTACACAATCACTAAAAAATGTGGTAAATGATATAAGATATGTCTAGGGCTAAGCTAGGAATAGGCTAACTCAAGTAACACTCTTAACATCCAAATACCACTTTTATGTGATTACATTTGCTCCCCCACTTTATGTTATAAATTCAACAAAGTGAAATGGCTATTATAGTGTAAAAATAAGCATACCTAAACTTACCTTTAAATTGAAGCCTGTGTAGCTAAATTTGAGTATGTGAATCTAGGTCTTCATATGTAACACACAATCCAAGGAAATAACCTACAATGAAACATGAAAAAATAAATACTTAAGAGAAGATCAAAAGTAAAAGAATATGTTAAAATAAAGTAACTTATTAAAGCTAAGGAAAGAGAGAGGAAAGGAATGAATGCACCTCATTAGGTATGAGAACTGATCCATGAAATTGGTGACAACTTATTTGTGTGAGTGTACATAATGATCATATAATTAAATATTTTGGATTGAACTAATGGCCTACTTAATCCTATTATGGGTGGCTCAAGAACTCAATCTAGTTTTGACTCCATCATCACCCACCCTTTTTTGATGGAACATGATCTTTGAATAGCTTAGATAAAATTGTAAATATGTCTAACCCTCTCATGTGGGTAGATCAAGAACTCACTTAGGCCATGAATACATCATTTTCCACCCATGTGAAGTAGATTCATCTATAACTAATTTTATCAAAGTGATGAAAGTATCTAACTATGTATGTCCACTTTGTGGCCACATGGGTATATTAGGTGGCTCTTAACCACTTAGGAATGCCAACCACTATATATGGAGTATGGAATGAATCTAGTGACAATATATAATGTGATATCAAGTATATACATCATAGAGAATTACATGGATTTTATGATTCCATTTGATCAACCTATGTGTAGCTAAGTATATGTAAACTGAGCTTTAATCATGTCCCTTAGTATTGCACTAGAGCTCTTATTTGGTCTTTGAATGTTATATGAATCACTAGTTATAAATTTACTTTGTTGTGATTTATTATTTGGATACATACCATTATTTTCCAAAATTTAGTTAGGTGAAGATGCATATACATGGTTGACACTATTCTGCCTTTGAGTCATTTGTCTTGTAAATTGATTTTCCAATGTTGTAATATTTTCATGTAATAGTTTATTTTGAATTTTTAAACCTAAAATTATCTTGCTCATATTGATAATTTGATCACATAGAGTATCACAAGTATAAACCCTAATTTTTTCTATTTGGACATGTAGGCACACACCCTATAGGGAAGAGGTGTGAATATGATAAGTAGGGGGAATAATGATAGTGTTATAGGCTTCTTCATTTCATTGAGGAATGATATCATGGACCTAGTTAGAGGTAAACTATTTATCACCCTCATGGAGATGAGGAGGATAAGGAGATTCTTTCTTGTGCATAAGATATGACATTAAATCTTAAAACATATTTGTTAGCTTATGTGTTAAATCCTTTATGTGTGTATAGGTTTTCTTATTAATGGAATTCCATATAGGAGAAAGATAACATGTTATGATATATTACATATATTTTAATTGATATAAAGCATCATCTATACATGTGTTTATGTCTTTTTTGAGTTCATTCTGAATTAAAGGGAACAAAAATGTAAATTAAAGTATTAGACTTCACAAAAAAAGTGATTGATTTACTCTATTATTATGATCATGATTATATCAATTAGAAGATACATAAATCTGAAATCTAATTTTTGGAAATAAAATATGAGTATAAATAGAAAAGGATAAAACCTGAAGTGTGTCGAGGGTTAAAATTTTTTTTAATCTAGGGTTTATTTACAACAATTTAAATTACATGTAAATACATTTAAATCCTAATATGAAATTGATTTAATCTAGCTAGACTATCTAAAAAAATTAAAAAATTATAAGTATGTAGACCTAAATTATTCAAAAGAAAATGGATTAGTGTAAGCTAGGGTTTGAATCAATATTCAAAGTAAGACAGGTTCACCAAATGATTTAGCCTTTTATAATTTAACTATGTAAATCTAATGTTTAGATTAAATGGATGAGATATCTAAATCAGTCAAATAATATGTAATAATTAAGTATTGATTTTTTAAAGATTTTGACTTCTTTTTACTTTTTAAAAATTATAATAAATAGGCTTAAATATAAACTTATCTTGAAAGTGACTATCACGAATTATCTAGGTTCTAAAAATTGGGTTTTGGATAGTTTTGAGTGTCAAAAATAGGATTTTGGAATCTTTTTGATCACTGGATAGTAGCACCCCACCTATAAAGTAGCACCATGTTATTGTAGTGTCCTCAAAGTGGTGCTAATGTCCCTTTACAAGATTATTACTATTTTTTGTGAGCACCTGCACCAATGCTTTTAAGTCTTATTCTTGCACACATAAAATATATAACTCTATGTTGTTCTTGGAAAAATTTATTTAGTGTGTAAACCCTATTCCTCCTTGAAAGTATGGCATGAGGAATAATTGTGTGTTCATTATTAGAATAGGTTGGTCATCGTTAACACCCTGTTATGAAGAGACTTGCCTACATACCAATATTGTGAAGAGGGATCAATACCAATGTAGCTATTACACCTAGTTCTTGATGTAAGTGAAAGTGAATTTATGCAACGTATTTATAGATAATTCATCCATATATCATTTTAATCTACTTTGCAATCCAACTAGTCACATGTACATGTTTATGTCTAGCTCAATCCTTCAATTCTTGTATATAGGCCTAGGAATATTTTAACATAAGTCCTTACTAAATTAAAATATTCAAACATAAAGTATTAAACCTCCTTGATTACATCCATATTCACTATCTATTTTTCTCTATACACCCCTCTTTTGATTCTTACTTTTATGTTCCACTAACTTTCTTATGAAGCTAGACACCTAGGCTTCCAAATTCTAAATCTTGCTCTATGTGAAGAAGAAAGAGAAATTAATGTGAAAATAGTCTTGGATGATAAAAAAACCTACATAAAATCCTTGAAATTCCTCAGTCTTCCCTCCTCCTTCACATTCCTTTCACAATCTTTTCAAACTCTTATCAAGGATTGTATGGGCTAGTAGCCTTATTTTGACCTTTTATCTTTGTTCAAATAATATAAGATATATTTTCTATGTATAATCCCACATTCACGTTTATTTTTTCCCATGTGAAATAATTAAAAAATTTCATTACTCAATTCTTCCATTATCTGCCATTCCATTTGGAAACCCCATTCTTTTAAGGCCATATTAGACCTATTTCTTGTCTCAATCTGAAAATGCCAAACCATACCATCTGTACAAAAAAAAATTAGTTTAATAATTTAACACCCAAAACCCATAATAAATACAATTTTTCATGAAAATTTTATGGTTATAACTCTTGCAATGGCCTAAACCCTAGTTGAGGGTTTCTTTAGCCTTATTTTGACCTGTGAGCACATAAAATTAAAAATATAGGGTCTAGTAATGATTCAAAATAAAAATTTACTTAAAAAATTCTTAAATGAGATTTTATAACTTTACACACACTTTTTTTCCTTATTTAATTCAATAAATACTTGATTACAATGAAAACTTAGTACATTATGCACACAGTCCTGACTATGACAAGGGTTTGCTTCTTTCATTCTCTTTCTCAAAACATTAAAATATTTCTTGAGTGATTATTTAACCCTCGGTCATCTCAAAAAATTCTTGAATTTTCATATTAAAATGATCTCTTACTCTTTAGGGTGTTGCAATCTCCTCTTGATTACAACCATGCAAGAACTAGGTTTTCCATAAGACTACAACCCTATTAGACAAATAACTATAAAGTCTCAAGTAAATAAAAATTTTCAATAAATTCAAAAATTTATAAAAAAGTTACCAAAATTTTATAAAATTCAAGATCTTACTACTCATTTATATTATCTTCAAATAACAATATTTTAGTCATGAAAGAACATTGCAATATAGAAACAGGCATGTATAATGATTATCTCCATTTCTAGGGTCTCTTTCTTTCAAGAACTTCATTAAGATATTTTATCAAGGACATTTAAAATAAGAATTAATTATAATTATGATATTATTTTTTACCAATGTATGTCTATTAAAACATCCACCAAATAGGGTTTCTATTGTTAAGGGCTTACTCTTTTTAGCTAATTGAGCACACTAAATAGGGTATTCATTACATCAATACAATTGTTACCTCCTTATTAATTTTCCTTCTTATTTTAATGATAAAAAATATTTTAAACCAATATTATTTCTTTAAAATCTCTTTATTCACAAGTGAATAGTTTAAACAGTAGGGACTAACATTTATGAATAGTTTCCATTTAACACTTTGATACAAAACACAATATCCTGGCTTTGGACTATGATTCACCCTCTTTGGTCCAAACTTACAGTCATACATGGTATGTGTATAAATATCCTTAAAGGTTCATATTAATAATGTAAATGCATGCAAATATCAATTCATAAAACTATAATATGAAATAGAACAAAACAACTTATTTATATTCATTGAAATAACATTCCTTAAAAATAAAATTGGTACTTAATCATTCTCCATAAGGAGTATTTTCATACATATGCATTAAAATAATGATACTTATTATTTGAGACATCCTCTCTATATTCTAAGCCATATGAAATCTCAACCACATGTACCATCCTCTCTTTCCACCAACTTGTAGGGTGGTTATCCAATTCAGTTAGAAGGTAACTTCTTTTCATCAACCCAACGTAGTATGGATGAGGGTTACTAAACAAAAACATGATTTTTAACTTATAAAAATGAAAAATATTAATTAATGCACATATTAAAACACATATTGGTCCCATTGAACCTTTATTCATTCATCTAACCTCTTAGACTAGGTTTAAGCCCTCTTTGGCTCTTGGAAATATTTGAATTTTCAAATTTTAGGTTTTGAAGGGAAAGCTCTTAGAAGTCCTATAACTCAATATAAGGGACCCAAATGGATTATAAGACCACTCATGAACATAATATGGTACCTCAAACATCTTGACATCAAAATTTGACTAGAGTTGACCCTCTATTGAACAAAACAAAAAAATGACAACTTTTACTTGATATTCTTGCATCATATTCCCTCAGAGGGAGAAAAATTTGAGCCTCTATATTTATTTCATGCCTTCCAATTGATATTATGAGGGTATTTAATATTTTATTTACTATTTTTATTCTTTTTAGGTTTCTTTTTTCTTACCAAAACCTTGCTTTTCTTTCTCTTGGCTTTGTATAGTCTTCTTATCCATTTATCTTCCACTTCCATGAGATGTTCCCATTGTTGTAGCTCTTTATTTTCTTCATGTTCCATATTTTATAAGTCATTTTGAACCTTCTCATGCTCATATGAAATCAACTTGTGTTTATTCCTCTTGATTATGCTTCTTTGAAAGCTTGTTTTTCCACAAATATTGACATCAAACTTTGACTAGAATTGACCCTCTATTGACCAAAACACAAAAATGACAACTTTCACTTGATGATCCTACATCATGAATGATATAATGAGAGTGGAATTAGATCCCTTAAATGTGATTGAGCTTTGGAATCTTTGAAATTTGGCTTAGGGATATTCTAGATGGTAGTATGTAGAAGTAGGGTAGAAAAGGGATCAAATACCTTAATTTTTCTCAACTTATATTTTGTTTGAATGTGTTTTTGCATCATTTTTCCATCCAATGAATAAGGGTAACATAGAATTGTATTTATAGATATCTATAGCTTATGTAGATAAGAAAACATGCTTAGGGTGACCTTAAAAATTGAACACATTTGAAAAAGTATCCACTTAGGAGAGTTATGGATAAGGATAGTAACACCCAGTTGGGGACACTAGCTCCATTGGCTATAGTGTCCCAAATGTGGTGCTAATATCCACCTAGTAGACTTCTAGGTAAGTTAGGTTAGGGTCTAATAAATCTATCTTTAGAGTGTGTTTGAGATGACTATAGGTGTCTAACATTTTCTCAATGACTAAAAACTATGTCAAATGCTATAAGATAGGTCTATGGATAAGTGAGGAATAGGCTAACTCAAGTGACACTCATCCACTAAAGGAACAACCTTGGAAGTGAACCTTTGAGAACATAGGACCTTATTTTCTACCTTACCTTTCATTTCTTTTTGAATTTATTTTGATATATACCCATCTTAGATTAATTCTCAACCTATCCAATTTTCTTAGTGTTTACTTCTTTTAGATTTCACACATTCATCCATTTAACTTACTATTCCACCAACTGGTTATTTTAACTGTATACCTATAACTTGTGTGCTTAAGTGGAACTTTGTGTCCATATATATCCTAAGAAATTAGAGGTTACCTCATTCAATTTTTATGGAATCATAAAATCAACATCAATAGAAAGCAAATATGGTGTTAGAAAGAGGGCAAACTTGTGTGTTTTCTCAATAGTAGAGGTTAGTCACTACATAGAGTTATATTGGAGATTCCTAGAAGATTAGTAAGGTCTAAGGATAAATCTATCCTTTTGGTTTCACCTTTATCAAATCAAAGGAGGCCTAGATTAGTATCTATCATCCCTAAGATACACTGAGTAAGGACACCTTCCCCAATCATAAAGGTCTTAGTTATCACCCATTATATGTTTGGCTAGTTGGAACTGCTATTACCATTCCTAGGTACCAACATAATTTACCAAGGAATATGGATAAATACTTTCCTAAATTTCCCCCCTCAAGTGGGAGGATGATAGAGGATCATATTAAATATTTCAAGGATCCTTTGAGATTAATGAATGTCATAGATGAGGATGTTGCATACAAACTTGTCCCATTCACTATGTAGGATTCTACTTATGATTGGTATCTTAACTTGGAATAAAAAAATTTCATCTCATGGAATCCATGCCAAAATACTCTCCTTGCACAATTTGGGAAAGTTACTAATCGAAGTTTGGTATATCATCATTTCACTAGCATGAAGAGAGAGCCCAATGAATCAATATGGGTCTTTAATGTAATATTTTAGAAAATGTAAACTTGGTTGAATACTACATACAAATTAAAATAAAATCTAACACTCAATGTGTAAGAACACTTTGAATCCCATCACTATAGTGTTTTTGTGGAGAACTACTACCACCAATAATTTAGCCTTGGTATATGAGGAATCTATAATATTGACAATTAGCTCAATCCTCAAATTTCATTGGGCCCAACATTAATAATATATTTCCATCTTTGAATCCCATTCTTCATATTAATCATAATGTCCCCATATTCAATCAAAATTAGTTGTACACACTACCTCCCATGACACAGTAAGTGATAAATCAAAATTATGGTTTCTTGAATAATAGGAAAAAATTATTGGACATAAAAAAACCAATAAAATTAACATATGAGTCATTCTAACATAGTATTTGCTTAGTGTGTAGACTCCACCAAGGCTGAATTAGATTGTATATAAATAATGGTCCAAAAGTTGAGCAATGAATTCTTGAGTATGTAAATAAGGATGAGCAATACCACCAATCAAAAAAATAACCATAATTCTCATTTCCTAATATATAATAGGCCCTTTAATAGACCTTCCAATAATTCAAAATTAAAAAAGTCAACTAAGCTACCATAAATCAATATCATGTAGATAACTTTGGCTAATTGGTACAGAGTTCATAACACATCATATCATGGCAAATTGGACTATATGGAATTATGTGTAACATTTGAAAATTTCCAAATGGAAATGATTAAACAATATAAAATGATGAATGCACCAAATCTTCCTCATGAATATGGCCCCTTAAGTGTAGCGATGGTCATTGAATCTTACAATTTTCCTTTCCCCAATAAATATGACAATGTTCTAGAGGATAATTTTGATGAAGGAAAATCATTTTAGTAGTTCAATATGAATAATTACATTTTAAGGAATAGACACCCTCTCACCACTTTTACTCCTAATAATATAGTTATTCCCTTGAATTATAAAGATAATAATAATCCTCCTCCCCCAAAATGGAATGATCAGCCTTATCATAGAGAAGAAAAAAGTAAGGAAAGATATAATATTATTGAGGATATGAAAAATATTGAGGCTAATATTACTCTCCATGAAATAGTGAAAATCATTAAATTGAAGGAGCTCTTATGGAAGTTTATCACAAGGAAGTATATTGTAGAAAATGCCAAAATGACCAATATAAAAGTCATATATAAAAGGAATCCTAAGGTTCCCCCTTTATTGCTAAATAAATAGGCATTTGGCAAAAATATACACAATTATTTTGTGGATTCCAAAGATTCACCCACTATGATACCAACCTCTATTAATTGAAATCTTGGTTTAAACCCAAGTCTATCTAAGAGGACTATATTATATCTATATAAAATAGTGGTACCTATGATAGGAGAAATTAACAATATATCCATCTAGGCTACATTGGAACATCATGTGTAGATGACTATCTACATACTGGTAGTAAATATTCCTGATAGGTATGGGTTGATATTGATCAAAGATTAATCAAAGACACTCAAAGGATATTATTCATGAAATTCTCTCATATTTTGATACCATGGTGAGGAATTTCTAACCAAATTAGAATTGATCAAGAGCTGAGGATGAAGCACCCTATTTTAGAGTAAAATAATACTAATGAAGAATTAAGTTTCAAATATCCTAGTCTTATAATTTATACATTTACTACAAAACATGAAGTGCAAGATGAAGTATAGGGCCCTTGAAAATTACGGACCCTTCATTTTGATAGAGTAAGATCCAAGTAAGGATCGGGTGTTGGTATTGAATTATTTAATACACAATGGAAGAAGTACCTAGAGGCATATATGTTCAAATTTACATGCACCAATAATAGAGGAGAGTATGAATCTTTAATTTAGGGATTACAGTTTGCTCTCAAGAACAACATCAAGGAATTGTTGATATATAGAGACTTAGAACTAGTAATCAACTAGGGTAGAAATAAGTATTAATGAAATTTTTCATACTTAAAGAGATAAAAACATAGAGTTTGGGATTTAATTGAGGAATTTGAGGCTTTCAACATAATGCCCATTCCAAGATAAAAAAAATCAAGCTGCTGACTCACTAGACACTTTAGTAGCAAATTTGGTACCCCTACAAGAGTCAAAAGTGTATAAGTTATATATCGAGTTATTATCTTATTCATCAGTGTAGTAAATTATTGATAATTTTTAGGTGCTTAATTATGATCAATAAATCATCTATTTTTTGAAAAATTTAGGATAATTTTAGTCCCTAATAATTAATGAAGAGGAAATAAGCCATTTATGCCATTAGGAATCGGATGAAAAGATCATCCAATTGAAATAAAATTACCTTTTATTAGTGATAGTTGTCTTAGAAATATGCTTTGACATGAATCCCTAGTCCCAATAATAAAGGTAGCTTACGGATAATGAGTATGAGTTTAACTCAAATAATCTGGGCAATGAAAGAAACTTACATCTTATCAATATTGGTTTAAGTTGCACTCCAGAGGAGAGACAAATGTTCAAGGACTTGATCATTATATATAAAGACATAATATCATGGATTTATGATTATTTTAGGATAATTAATACTAAGTTCATCACCCATATAGTCCTACTCAATCTAGATCATAATCCACTTAGGTAGAGATAAAGATTCATTAATCCTATTTTAAAACCATTGATCCAAAAGGAGCTATAGAAGATACTAAGTGATAGGATAATCTTTCCTATCAAGAATTCAACTTGGGTGGCTAATATAATTTTAGTTAGGAAAAAAATGGCAAAATTAGGTTGTGTATCAATTTTAGGAACCTTAATAAATCTTCTGATAAAGATAACTATCTTTTGTGCTCATTGGATGAGGTGATCCAAACTATGAGTGGTTATAGGATGATGTCTTTCTTAGATGGATTTTTCAAGATATAATCAAGTGTTGGTTGAATCACATGATATAATGAAAACTATATTTACCACAAAGTGGGGAACTTATCTATATAAGTAGATGTTATTTGACCTGATCAATGCAAGAGTTACCTTTCAAAGATCCATAGATCATGCATTCCAAGGGATACTAGGTAAATGGATAACTATATGCATGGAAGACCTCACCATTTTCTCAAAAATCATGTATAATCATATAGACCATCTCTAGTCCATCTTTGAAAGATGCAAGAAATTTGGTGTCTCACTAAACCCCTAAAAAAACATATTCAATGTTACTGAAGGCAAGTTGCTAGGACATATTATCACCAAAGATGGGATCACCATTTACCCAAATGGATTTTAGGGAATTTTCAAAATAATGTTCCTAAAGAATTAAAGGGATATCAACTCCTTCTTTGGGAAGATTAATTTTGTAAGAAAATTTATATCAAGTTTTGTAGAAATTGTTAGACCTCTGACTGCAACGATTAAACAAGACACCAAGGTGGAATGGACACATGAAGTGAGAAGGTATTTCCAAGTCATTAAAAAATTCATATCATAGGCCCTAGTATTAGTAATCCTATATTTTTCTAAGGACTTCTTATTTTACCTATTCACTTTGAAACATACAATCATTTTTTTACTTATACAAAATAAGGGAGCAAGCATCATAACACATTTAAGAACATGAACTCAAAGGCATAGAGATTAAATATTCCCCAATTTAAAAGAAGATATTTAACCTTGTCAAATTGGTAAAGAATTTATGACATTACATTCTTAGAAACAAGAACATTTCTATTGTTCTAGACCATACTTCCAAACTTACATTAGGACAAAACAAGTTGGGAGAGCTTAGGGGAAAATGGATGGAAAAATTTAAGGAGTTTGACATTGAGATCAAACCTACCAATATTTTTATGGGATAAGGTATTTTTCATTTGATCACTAAACTAAACCCATGTATCACCATCAAATAATTTTTCCAAACATAGATTTTCCAAGAAGAATGGTACTAAGATATCATTCAATTCCTACTCACTAAAACATGTCCCTAGGAACTCAATAGAGAGAAAAAGAGAGCCTTGAGGCTCAAATATATTCATTATATGATTATGAAGGGAATTATCTATATAAATAACTATGAAGGCATCTATTTGAGATGTGTATGATATGATGAAACCCAGGAGATTATAGAAAACTTATATTAAAATATTGGTTGTAGACATCCATCTGGCAATACTATAGCCCATATAATCCTCATAATGGATTATTATTATCCAATAGCCTTCAAATATTCTCAAACCCATATAAGGACATGTCACAAATGTTAGTTTTTGGAAAAAATATAGGTGTACACAATAATATCATTACATACCATGATCTAAGTTAATCCATTTTCCCAATGGCGCTTAGATTTCATTAGTTTTATCAACTTGAACTCTTTAGTTGGGCACAAATTTGTGAACACTTATACAAATTATTGCACCAAATAGACTGAAGTAGAATCCACCAATAATTTGAGAGCACAAGATGTGATCATTTTAATTAAGGAGCATATCCCAACTAGGTTTGGTAATCCCATTTCGTTAGTTTATGATAATGGGCCAACATTCCAATCAACTGAATTCACAGAATGGGACCATGATAATAATCTTCTAATCACTACCCATAAGGGAATGGATTGGCTAAATCAATGAACAAGAATCTCATTGATGATATCAAGACATCATTTGTAGATAAACCTAAAGACTAGCATATCTTACTAAAATATTCACTTGGGTAGATTGACACTTAGTACAAGTAGAATCTTAAAGCCTCACCATATATACTAGTCTATGGGAAGAAACTAATATTTCAAATCATGCTTAATTTTCCAACACATAAGTTCATACAAGAATATATGGAACCCAACAAGAGGATAAAATATATATTACTAGATATCATATAAATGAAAGACTCCAAGACTAAAGCCCTATAGAATTTTAGTAGGCATCAAGATATAGTCAAAATATGGTTTGATAAAAGAGAAAAATTTAAAGCATTCAAGGTATCTAATATGGTGCTTCTATGGTACAAAGACCATGAAAAGATAGGATAACATGATAAGTTCGCCCCACTATGGATATAACCCTATCATATCTTTGAGATCTTAGGTAATAATGTTTTCAATTTGAAGGACCTCTATAGTAACAAATTGACATATCTAGTCAATGGATAGTTTTTGAATCACTACTTCATATATGTTCCATTTGAATATGTTTCTAAGTAATAATAGGTGTCCCAATAGAGGTAGAGGTAGGCTATATTTAATTTATTAATTATTTTCTTCCTCTCATTAATTTTTTTATTAGAATAGTTCTCACTTTCTAGATTAATCATTCATGCTTTCTACATGTTCCTTTGCTTTCTCTCACATTTTTAGGCAATTTCTCACTTTCTAGGATAGTTTTCATTTTGATTTCATGGTAATCTAACTGATTACTCTTAGTATTAACAAAAAACATCTTATTTAAGTGGTGTCCTTAATATATGTTTTGAATTTAATTTAAATCAGTGGGTATTACACCTTGTGTATTAAAATTCTTAATTCAGGTAAGCAATAAGAGAGTTAACCATGAAAATGTTATGAAGTGAATAATTCTATAAAGTATATTAAAGCTACCCCCACAACTCCATGAAAATTTATAAATCTTTTCTCATCTCCTTGGATTAAATTCACATTAGATACTAATACTTATTTTAGATAATAACCATTAATATGGGTAAAGTTGACAAGGACATTATAGTGAACCAAACCTTACCTACACCAGCTCATGGTGGTTACCTTTTTCCTTTATTTCATTCAAAAGAAAAGAGAGATAGAAGAAATAATAATCCAAAAGTCTAAAATAAAATTAAAAGGCATTAAAATCCTACATGATGAAATAAGATCGATGTATCACACATCATGAAAGAATACAAAGGAAGGAAAGATGGGTGATTAAAGGCATCTTTATTGGGGCTATGGATGCATGGCTGGAAGCAGAGTAATCCCTAATCTCCCTAAATTTTTGTTGACATAAAACTAAATCAGATTGAAACCTACAACTCATTCCATGTCTTTGCGAAAATCCTTTGACAAGGAGTAAAGATAACATTGACACACATTGGATGAAGGTATGAGTAAAGTAAGTATGTTACATGAAGTTACCAAGAGTTCCTTTCATGCTTTTAATCTAATCATTTATTTTATATCATAGTTAATGAATGATATTTTAATTGTAAAACCATAGATTCTAGGTTCTTGATAACTCAAGAGTATTCACCCTTGTGAGTTTCCATGTATTGTACTCAACACACCCTACCTTAGATTATCAATAGATAAGTGAGGACCCATTTATTGTTAGAAAGCTTATTCATTTTAGGGTCATGCATACATGTCTAGCCTATTTCTTATCTTTGTAAATTTATGGGGTTTAGCATTAAATCACCTTTATTGCATATGTTTTCCTCTTGCAACTCATTTTTATTAAAATTTTGGGAAGCTTATTATGTATGATAGGTCTTCAGAATTATCAGTATTTGGGTTCACTTATTCAAAATTATCAGCACTTTAGAACTTGACATTTTGGTCTTCAAAATTTTGTTAATTGGGAGAATCATTTCAAAACTTTAGTTAGAATCTTTTCTTAGGAATTTTTCTTCAAAAATTTACCTGCCCATTTACATGAACAAGGAATATGTAGAGGGGAGTTTAGTCTTGTGTTAGTCCAATAAAACAAAATCAAAATAACACACTAAAACTTAACACCTCTAGCCTAGACACTATGGAGAACATTGGTCAAAAACATACAAATGAAAGTACAATTAGAACACAAAAGAAACCATTCTCTTAACTTCCTTGTTTTTCCAAATGACTTGTTAGAGTGTTTTGATTAGTTTGTGCATCAATAAATCTTCATCAATGGAGATTTTTTGGATTCACCTTTCTTTGGCCCCTTGGCTTAGCTGATTAGCTTATGAATTTTGTATGGTATGTTACATCCTAATTGTTCAATGAGAAATTTTTTTAGATTATCTATGGATATCTATAGCTAACAATTTAAATTTGGTTATGTTTATAATTAAGCTTAATATTTATTCTATTTTAGGATAATATAATGTTTCTTAGTTAGATGATAATACATGATTTCTTATTATGAACTAGTTTATGTATGTGGTTATATTTGAAGTATATTAATATATTGATTTAATTATATATTATTAATTTATGATTATCAAGTGATATGATCTAATTTTTTATGTGTTGTGAGGTGGATGTAGGAGAATTCATCCTTTGAGCATAGCAGAGGGAGAACACCATCAGAGAGGATGATGTAGACAGAGACATCGTAGGTCGATAGAGAGCTAGCAAAACCCTACATACACCACAATAATTAGTCATGGTAGAAAATGTATTTTAAAATGATTGCTTTTAGTATTTGTTTAAATTGTTATTTTATGTGATTGCCTAAGTAGGTAAATTATAAAAATAAATTCCCTTGTGTTCTTAGCCTAATGTGTCATTCATCTATGCAAAGGCAAATTTAATAAAGATAAAATTAAACATGGGTTATTATTTATGATTTTATCATTAAATTTTTGAAGTACAATTATGGATCAAAAATCCACATTTGTTATTTTTGGAGTAGTTCATATCTAGCTTTAGGCTCACTTGGTAGTTAGTAGTTCATTGACACCTTTTTCCAGTTCCCCTTTTGGCCCCTTTATTCTTCAAGTTCCCTTTTCAAATTTTGCCTAAGTACCAGCCTCCATTCTCTTCTTCCATGTGGTAGCCCAATGCTCAACCAAATTAAGGATACTTTCTTCTCACTCTAACAGAGTTCCAACTTAACACATGAAAGACCCATGCTCTTTGAATCCTTTTCAATTTAGGTTCAACCTCCAAGTAGAGCCATTGGTTGATAGAACTCCAAATAGGCTTCACTAAGTATTAAATGAAAGGAATGATGTTGCTTCATCACATGGTTCTCTTGCACTCACTTTAGCAAGGGGGTGCCCAACTTTCTCTAGAGGAGCATCTACTTGAAATTTGGTATCCCCATGCTCAATCTCACTAAATAAGTACCCAACCCTTCTAGAGAAGTGCCGAATTGACACATGTCATTCTCATGCTTACTTAGGAGCAATGTTGGTTTGCCAGAAGTTAAAGTAATGCCATTAGATGAGAGCATGGGTCCCTTTTTTCAAGCAAAGATTTTGAAAACACTTTAATCCTAGCTTAAAGTGTAATCTATTATTTTTAAGGGGGACCAAGTTATTAAATGCAACATAGGTAGGATAGCTCCATAAGTGTACACATGGCACCACCATGCTTCTCCTAAGCATAGTGGATGTAATAAAATGATGTATTTTTTACATATCTAGGCTTCAAAGGCTAATTAAACTCATGATATTGATACCCTCTTTCAGTTATTATGATATCATCATGGGTATGAGTGATGGAATATCTACATATTAATATTTTTAGGCAGTCACCTCAACTATTTATTCTAGTCTCATTCCTTTTGAAGGCATTGGTTATCATTTTGTTGATCTCTCTATTTTTATGAGTATCCATTTTAATAGACTAATAATAGTATTAGTTAACATTTTTGTATTTTGTAACCTTAGCAAGTGCACTTCACAGATGTGATTGGATGCTTTCTATGTGTCACTTACATCCTTTTGTATTATGTTCTCCATCCACAATGAAGAGGATGTGATGTTATATGTTATCTATAGTGAAAAATTATCTCTGTCTATTATTTCTCTTCTTCTTCTTCTTATATAATTTTGGTTTTTGTTTGCATAATAGACTATAGTTCATGATCTATGATCCTTTATGGTTTGTGATGCTTGAGTATCTAATCTATTTCATGAAATTATAGTTTAATGTTTCAAATATTTATATGCATCACCTTAGATTAGATTTACTTTCATGTTATTTGTTTTACCTTATCTTACCCCTTTTCACCTCAAATTGAATAAAGAACCAGCTTCTAAAATTTTGGAGGGTTTTTTATAAACCACACTTAGTCCCATATCTATAAATATTCCCATAGATGTTTTTTAATCTAAATTGAGAGTTTTAGGCATCAATAGTTAATCTTTTTTGTCATGCTTTGTGGGACCATCTACTAGTCTAATTGACTAAAAACATGAGTTTATGAGTCACATGCCCATAACAAGGTCATAGATTACAAATAATCTAAATCTTATAACACCACCTTTGGGAGCCCCTACTCACTAAAGATCCTTAGGGTCTAATTCTACACAATAATAGAAATAATGGAAAATGGAAAATATAGGCCCATTGAATAACTTTATGTCATAGGATAGTGGCATCCCACTTATCCCTTTAACACCCCCAGGTGTGTGGGACCCTATCCTTATAAATGATTTAAATGTGCTCCAGAATTTTTTGGGAGAATATTTCAAGATAATAGCTAAACATCCCTAAGATGTGTGAAATGTGTGCATTTTTCAGTAAGTCAACATGTAAAACAAAGCCTTAAGGTTACTAGAAGCCTCTTTCAAAGGGAGATTTCTTGACTAGTATTGATCTTTGCTAGTCAACTCAATCAAAACTTAGGATGACCTAGGTGACAAATTCTTTGAGCAATTAAATGAGAAGGCATATCGATCATCCCTCTTATAGAATCTAATAAACATCAAAATTTCCCCATAATATTCCATTGTTGATTTTAACACTAGGTTCAAAAAACCATGACAAAGGATCTTGATGGTGGCCTAACTACCCATAGGCATGGCCATTGTTTTTAACCTCAAGGCCCTCAATTAAAAAATTGTGGTCATGATCCAATCACTTTGAGGCCAGACACATATAGCATCATGATAAGGGCCAAGAATAACCTAATCAATGTGGGAAGGCTTCCTCCTCAATCACTAATGCTAATGTTCTTTGAGATGTTCATACCTCACAAAGAAGAGGTCCCAAACACTTTAAGATCCCTTCCTCCCTCTATGTATGTGTACTCACCCATTCAGGTGATCATGTCTACTACATCTTCACTAGTAGTAGAGATGAATGATATGAAAATTAGTTTATGAAAATTCTCCAATAAGATAATCAATCTCAAAAGGTAATAGGTTATGCTTCCAAAGCCTTCTTTTGTAAAGGAGACCACATTACCAATAAAATCAATAATAATAGAGGCAAAGGCCAAACTACCAAACATTTAATCACCAATCTCAAAATAATTAAGCACAAAATCATCAAATGTAACCCATGAATCAAATGGTTGCATTTCTAGATCCTTTACACATGGTGTCACCAAATGTGAGTAGAGAGTTAGTGGTTGATTAGAATAAATTGGCTGATGACTCTAACTCTTGGTGATTTATTTTAAATTATACCCATGGGCCCAAAATTATCCAAGGGGTAACCTATAGTATAATTTTACTAATAAATGGTGACAAGGGAATGTACTAGACTTGACCTATGCATACCAATCCCTAAGGATCAAAGATGAAATTTTGATGGCACAAATGTAAGGGATGTCCTTGTAACAAGAAGAGGAAATGGACATATAACATGTTTTATTCTCTTGGGTAGAGGATGAAGACATGGTCTATGCAAATTAGGTCCATGTATATAAAACCCCACAAGTTTAATCAGAATACTACAATCACTTGAAGAAGATATTAGCTAAAAACCCAAAAGCTACTAAAAGACCTAAAGTGACTAATGAGAAAGGCTCGACACCTTAGCCTCTAACACTAACCTATCTAAGATGGGGTGAGACAATTAAAAACAAGGAAAAAGACCCCAAGGTCCCACCTCTAAGGTTATACAATGTGGTAGAGTAGCTGAAGAAGGTTTTGACCAAATTTTCTCTATGGGATGTCATATCCATCCTTGAATTGAAATATTTTTTAAAAGAAGCCTTGGAGGAATGAGAAAGGCCCATGCAAGGGAATCCAACTATAAATCTTGTAAAGACAAAGGGGAAACGAGCTAGCACAAATGCATAACCCTAAATACCCTTTGTATTCATCAATATCAAGGAAGGGGTAAGAAAAACAAAACCTACCCCTTTTTATTTAATGTTGATTATGAGGAAGAAATTATTGCATAATTATATGATAGATTTATGCATGATCACAATAGTCATGCCCAAATAGATAGTCGATGCACTGTAATTAAAGTATGAACCATTGAGCAAATGGGTGGTGTAATTAGATGGGAAAAGGGTTCAAAACTTAGAGATCATCTGAGCTCTCCCCCTCACATTGTAATCTTGTCCTAGAATAACTATACCACAAGACATTGTAGTGATAGACATCCCACCTATTTTTGGGTTATGTTTGTCAAGTGATTTCACCACCAAAATTGGTGGATACTTGTCATTAGAATGATCTCATTTAATCTTGAGAACTAAATATAGTTCAAAGTTAAAAGTGTTGTCTAAACCTCTTCATCTAGAGTACATAGTGGATAAAGTGATGACAAAATTTGACGTAATGCATGCCTCATTCTCAAGAATGGAGATGCACTATATAGAGATGCTTGAAGAAGAAAAGGTGGTGAGAAATAAGAGCCCTAAAGAAGAGTCCCTTGTCAATGAGTTCATAAAGAATGATCCATTTACAAACTTTGATACCATAGGCCTCAAAACTTGCATGATCTATGATGAAGACCAATCCATTAAAAAATTATTAAAGGATGAAGGAGACTAGAATGTAAGGCTTAGGGTTGAGTCTGATCTCTAAAATCTACATTTTAATGGTGTAAAGTACAAGACTAGTTCTAGATCCATCATCTGACTAACATCTCCTTCCATAAAATAAACCCTCTGAACTTTCTAATTTTAGTTTTCCTATACAAATAATGAGGTTGAATATGAGGATTTGGTCTATATGGCCTCATCTTGATCAAGTGAATGAGCACCAAGTAGCTGAAGGTATTTGATGATTTTAAATTAGTAGTGAGGTAAGTAAGAGGGGTTACAATTGAAAAGAATGTGTATATGAGATATTACCACCATTACATATGGGATCTAATTGAATATTTCAAATCCTTAAAAATTTAGATCATCTTGAAAATCATAAATGTAGAGACTAATAGGATGTCAATAATGAGATCCCAATTTTACCTAGTAACGAACTTATTCACTAAAGAACAAGTGGTGAGGGTAATCATCAAGCTAGTTATCCTAGATAATGACCAAAACTGGTAGGTGTTTAAAAGTGATGCTTAAAATGTGATGTTCCTCTAGTAATCATGCAAGTTCATGGAACAACTATAGCCAAATATTGAAGAAGCCTACAGGGATCAAATTATACAATTGAGGACTAATAAGTTGTTAAAGGGCCTCATCACCTTAGAATTTTTTTAACTCTGCTGATGTGAGGAATGATAAATGCAAGTTTTTTATGGATAAGGGTGATTATTATAAACTTGATGTTGGATGTCTGAGGAAGCTAAAAATTGGAAAATAAGTTCCCTAAAAGGACAGAGAGTGGTTAGCCTCTTTTTATGGCAAGTATGAAGGAGTCATCACATGGGATTATGATGACTTGAAGGGATACGACTATGGAGTTATTAAACACACCATAGATTTGGTGGAAGGGGCTAAGCCATTCCAATAGAAACAAAGGCTAGTAAACCTAAAGATTGAGCACCTCATGGCCCAAGAGCTCAAGAAACTAATTGACTCAAAGATTATATACCCAATAAAGCATTTGACTTTGGTATCCAATCTAGTTCCTATCAGAAGAAGAGCAGATAAATCCAACTATGCATGGATTTCTAAGACTTGAATATGGCATCCTAAAGGATCATTACCCCCGTCCCTCTATGGATTATATCCTCCAAATGGTAGCATGCATGGATTTTTTTCCCTTTTGGATGGATTCTCTTGGTATAACCAAGTATGGGTAAATGAAGAATACCAACACAAGACCACCTTCACCATGAAGTGGGGAACCTTCACATATTTGAAGATGCCTTTCAACCTTTCCAATTCTAGTGCAACATTTTAGCAAGCAATGGATGTAGCCTTCAAGTGGATAATTACCAAGATCATCCTTATTTACCTATATGAACTCACTATGTTTTCTAAAAGGAAGACCACTCCAACCATCTAGAGAAGGTCTTCTAAAGATGAAAAAAATTTACAGTGTCTCTAAACCCCAATAAATGTATCTTTGGAGTCCCTCAAGGTAAGCTATTCAAATACATGATATCCAAGGATGGGATCAATATTGATCTAGAGAGGATAAAGGCCATCAGAGACTTGGATTTGCTAGTGAATAATAAAGGGGTCCAATCTTTCCTTATAAATATTAATTTCATCAGTAGGTTTATATCTAATTTTGTAGGATTGGTTAGACCAATCACCTTAATTCTAAAAAAAGACTAGGCCTTCAAATGGACACCTAAAGTAACATAATCATTTGAAGAAATCAAAGGCACAATATATATCACACATGTACTTGTTAACCCTAGATTTTTTAAGGATTTCATTATGCACATATATGGAAGTGAGCATAGCCTCACAACTGTGTTAACTCAAAAGGAAGAGGAGGAAAGGAATGAACACCTGATCACATTCTACTTCAAAACATTACATAAGTATAAATATAAATATAACTTCAAGGAGATATAAGCCTTCACCATCATCAATGGCCTTAAAGAGTGTAGGCACCTTATAGTAGGTAGAAAAATAATGGTGTACATGGAATACTCCAGTGTCTGTGAGTACATCATAAAAGGATAAATTATAGAAAAAGGGCCAATTAGATCACCAAGATCCTAGAATATGATATATAAATTAGGCCAACAAAGGTAATTAGAGGGAGAGGAATTTGTGAGTACCTAACTCAATGTGTAGATGTCCCAAAAGAGGATCAAAACATGATAGAAGTAGCCCTATTAAACCAATTTGAATTTGATGGGTCTTGGGTGATTGAATAGGTCTACTTTATACAAATCCATTGGTATCTTGATGGGATACCCATGCATAAAAGGCATATTTATAGACTATAAGGATCTAGTTATACACTAGTCCAAAGGGTATTTTTTAAGAGGATCTTTGATGGAGATCTCCTTTGATGTGTTGATAAACCCGAAGTAGAGAATATCCTCTAGGACATGTAATTTGGTCTCCTAGGTGGGCACTTCTTAGATAATACCACTACCATAAAATTCATGCACATAGGGTATTATAGGCTAACCATGTTAATTGAATACCATCAAGTGGTCAAAAAGTGCTAGAAGTGTTAGTTTTTTGTGAGGAAGAGGAATTTTTTTTCCATGCCTCTCATCCCAATTATGACCAAAGAGCCCTTCACATAGTGGGGCCTAGAATTCATCAAAATGATCAATCCCATCTCCATAATTATTGACAAATGGATATTAATGACCATTGATTATTTCACCTAGTGGATCAAAGCAATCCCACTAAGAGAAGTGACCAAAAATGCAATTCTAAAGTTCTTAGAAGAGCTTGTGGTGATTGAATAGGTCTACTTTATACAAATCCATTGGTATCTTGATGGGATACCCATGCATAAAAGGCATAATTATAGACTATAAGGATCTAGTTATACACTAGTCCAAAGGGTATTTTTTAAGAGGATCTTTGATGGAGATCTCCTTTGATGTGTTGATAAACCCGAAGTAGAGAATATCCTCTAGGACATGTAATTTGGTCTCCTAGGTGGGCACTTCTTAGATAATACCACTACCATAAAATTCATGCACATAGGGTATTATAGGCTAACCATGTTAATTGAATACCATCAAGTGGTCAAAAAGTGCTAGAAGTGTTAGTTTTTTGTGAGGAAGAGGAATTTTTTTTCCATGCCTCTCATCCCAATTATGACCAAAGAGCCCTTCACATAGTGGGGCCTAGAATTCATCAAAATGATCAATCCCATCTCCATAATTATTGACAAATGGATATTAATGACCATTGATTATTTCACCTAGTGGATCAAAGCAATCCCACTAAGAGAAGTGACCAAAAATGCAATTCTAAAGTTCTTAGAAGAGCTTGTGGTGAGGTTTAGCTCACCCAAAATAATAATTTTTGACAATTTGAAAGCCTTCCTTGGGTCTAAAATTTCTGAATTAGCACTCTAAAATGGTATAATCCTAAAAGCTTCATCCAATTACTACCCATAATGGAATGGGTTGGTAGAGTCTAAAAATAAAAATATGATCATATTGATCAAAATGCTACACAATGGTAAGCAGAGGGAGTGGCACTTGCACATGAAAATAGACTTGTGAGTAGACCACATCACTCCTAAATAAATTTTGAAGACTTCCCTGTATAAAATTATATACAAAAAGGAAGTGATCATGGCTATATCATCAAATATCCCTGCATTATAGATTTTTAAGGTTGTTAAAATTGAAGAAAATAGAGCAATAGAGTTTTAACTTGCCAAATTACTCAAACTCTAGGAAGTAAGGGAGTAGGCAAGTGATGAAAAAATCATCCATCATCAATTAGTTAAGTGAAGGTTTAACAAAAAGTCATCAGACCCAAGATTTAAACCTAGAGATTTAGTTCTCAAATATGATTAGTAAACCAAAAATATAGGACAACATATGAATTTTGATACTTTTTGGAGAGGACCTTTTCACATCATCAATGATAGATGGGGAAATGCTTTTGAATTATAAGATGAAGAGGGTAATGTGTTGGATATCCCCATCAATAGAAGAGACTTAAATCATTTCAACTAACTTGCCCACCTAATCCCTTGTACATAATTAGTTAGTTTGTCTTTCCCATTATGTGTTTCCTTTCCTTCATTATTATTTGCCTTTTTTTCCTTCCCTTTGTTGTTTCCTTTTACAAATATGTGTCATTGGCATAATTGGATAATTAAACTACCATGCATCCTCTCCCTATTCCTCCCAAATATTTAAAAACATTATTTAAAAGATGGTTATCTACCTTCCTCACCTACCATTAATGTTAGATGATTCATTATGCAAGATTACCCATAATGATCACTATAAAATCTCTTACAAATGGCCCTTCAAGAATATGTACCACTCTTATCATTTATGGGGATGCTTATTTTTTAAATTCCCATGATGAGCCTATCTAGTGGCACCAATGCATAAATATCCCATCTCTCATTCAAGCCAAACACTTGACACTTTGAGATTTTTAGATAACATCAAGAAATTGAGAAGAGAAGAGAGAGAGTCTATAAATTTAATGAGGTATAAAAGAGTCATTAATATAATACCTCTAGAAAAAACATAAAGTGATTTTGGAATAGATTTCTTAGCTATGGAAGCTTCTACATCTTCATCTGGGAGTGGTAAGCATCCTTCAAAATAGAGAACCTAAAATTTGAGAAATATGGGAAACCTCCCCTCACAAGTATGCTATGATCAAAGCCTATGCTTCATCCCCTACTCAATCAAAAGAGAAGGTGCCAAAAACTAAGAAAGTGACCAAGGCACCTTGCAAGGATTGGATATTGGTTACCAACTTCACGGATGAAATATTTAATCTGAATTTGGCCCAAGATTCTAGAATTTTGAAAGAGGGTGCCCACAAATAAATACTCAATAGGGTTAATAGGAAAGAGTATATTCATTCAAATGTAGAATATGGAAGTGCACACTAGCATAATACATGTTGCCCTATGTGCATTAATACCCAAAAATCATCACTCCCTACACAAAGAGATATGATGCTAACACTGGAGTGATTATTGGTAATGCCCATTTATGTATGAAAATTAGTATAGCTAACATTAGAGATATTTTCCATATCTAATATGATTCCAATGCCACTATTTGCAACATCGAAAGCCTTTAGAGTGTCTAAGATTCCTAGGTTAAAGAAAAAGCAAGCTTCCTTAGAATTTTCTTCAAAATCAAGGTCACATAAATGCCTCTTATTCCCATAATCCTATTGAATTTCCCCATATAGCATTTAAAGGATACTTTATCCATGTGAACTTTCATCCTAGATATGGATGCTAATGACAAAATTGATGACTTTCAGTTGGGTGTGCTCTTCCTCATAACCTCAATAGAAAAGGGATAGGATTTCAAGATAGAATTTGTTGAATCTATCAACTCCACCATGAGGGATTAATTGGAGAATTACTTGATCATGGGTACCTTCTGGTACTCATCCTTCCTCATGCACCTCATTTTATACCATCACTCTTAGTTATTCTCCTCACATTCATCACACATCACTTTCAACACAAAAGTCTTCCCCAATGTAGTGGCCCTAATCACCATATGGACTCACATATTATTGATTACTAGAGACTACTATGAGGTATTGGAGCTATTTATGGCTCCAATTCTTACATACCTCAATTGACAAGCTATCACCTCTATGATGATGGAATGGAAACAAGCTTAGCTCACAGGTAGAAGAGTCCCAACCAACTAGTTCTAAGAAGCCCACTTTTTATTTATTTGAGTGTATGGATTCTAAGGAGAGCCCTTCTATCTCCCCTACATTATAAATAATAGAACCTTAGACCTAAATTTATCTCACCAACTTGATGTAATGGACTTTGTCTATATGGTAGAGAAGAAGAAGAAAGGTGTATACGATGTCCCTTTTGCAAGGGATAACATCATAGTGCTAAAAAGGCACCAAAGATGCCTAAATTATTCTAAGCTTGAATAACTCAACCTTAATTAATAAATGATAATGGGAATATGATCCAATAGGATAAATAGCCAACTTGAAGACCACCAGTGCTCCCAAGCATCAAGCCCAACTTTATCTAGAGTAGAGGAAGTCACCCACAAAGGATATTCCTCAAAATTATGTGGACCTAGTTCAGATATCATAATATGCCATTAAACCATGGGAGTATTTCTATATCAAGTTCCAATAATATGACCCAACTAATAAATTATCAAAGGGGATGAATAAGTATATTATCTAGTTGAATTGGATTGTGAAATACATGTATGAGATCAACAAGCCATACACTGGCTTGGATGATGAAGATAAAGATGAAACCTTCAAGAATCTCTAGGATGAGTTTCATCTAGAGGATGGTGTGTTATAAGTAGAATCCACTCTTAAAATTTATGTAGGAGATGATGAAGAAGAAGAAGATACTCCTAGGGAGGAGACATGAGACATACCCGTAGAGAAGGAAGTAGCTAAAACATAGGTCACAGTGACTTCAAGGCCTTTAACATGGCCACTAACCATGTTACCATAGCCTATATCCTTGCATAAACACCAATATCCATCCAGGCACCTTATAGGTGGGTCATCCTAGCTCAATCAGACCAAGGCACTAATTTTTAGCCCTCTAATGACATCCCCAAGAAGAAGATCTACTTTACAGATCCATTTATTTACACCTCCAATTTTTCCTCCACTTCTCCATATCCTTCTACATTTCAATCACTTTGGCTCCTCTTTCACCTCTTCATCTTCCCTTACAATCTTGATATAGTTTATAACACTCTCTACAACTCAAATTGATACCACCTTATCTCTGATCTTCTCCTCATCTACCTAGCCTATCACTAGGCTTGACCCTTTTTCTTTTAAAATACCTATCTCCTCTCACATGCCTTTCCTCACCCCCTCATCTATAGCCTCCTCCTCATCATCACTCATAATTCAATCACCATTTATCCCACCTCATGGGCTCCCACCTTTCTCCCCTTCAACCCTCACTATTCATTCATTGGCTTCTATGGGAGTAAGGTCTGCTACTTTATAATAATAAGTAATTATTCCATTAATGATACCATAGGCAATCTCCTTTATATGGGAGGTCATTCAATTAATAAATCACTAATAGCATTAGGTAAACATAGCAAGGGTATCTTGAGAGGCCTGAATGGAAAGAAGAAGGGGGAATCAAGCCAAGGTTAATGCTCAAACCCACATGCAATCATTTTATGACCCTATAGAACAATCCCTTATGATTGGTCATCTGACCCCCAAGTAGTTAAGCCCCAAGAATATATGAAGCTAGGGGACTATACCAAACAATTTTTTAGTCTCAACCTTAGTCAAGCCAAACCCACTAATAGGGTCAAACTCATGGAGGAGACATAAAAGCATATGACTACAAACTATCTCAAGGTGACCCAATAGTTAGAAAAGACCAAGCTGGAGCTCATAAAGGTGAAGGATATGATCAACTTATTCAATGTTGAGGATAAATACAAGGATGCAAACCTCAATAAGGAAATATTTGAACTCCATGGAAACATCCTAAACAAAATCTTCTAGGTAGAAGCTAGCCTATAGACAACTACCAAAACCAAGCCCAAGAGAAAGAGACAGAATAGGTTGAAACTCACTAAAATCTATTTGATTCATATCAATCATATCAATAACTATAAGATAAGGCATAATAGGAATCCTCAATCAAGGACCAAGATGTCGAGAAGATGAATAACTACCTTGTTTCTCTCCCATAGGACTTAAAACTCCTTACCATAGTTTAGTAGCAATATAAATCCTACAGAGAAAATATCAAGGCCACAATAGCAAACCTTAAGACAATGTTGACTTTCATCACAAATGCATAGAATTTAGTTTCTTAGGTGAGCACATCTATTGATCAAATGATCACCTTCATCTCCCTTAAGGCACCAAACTCATAGATCCTCATTCAAAAGCTCTACATCACTTCTCATGAAATGCTACAAGTAGTAGGGGTGACTGATCAAAGGTAGGTAAAAACAAAAGTCAATGATTTTTTGGGCTGAAATAAGGTAACAAATAATTGCAAAGCATTCTTTAACACATTAGACCAAGTAGTTTGAGAGAGGTAGGGACACATAGATCAATTAATTCAGTTGGGACTCCCCTCCCCTTTCTTGGTAGATAAAAACATCCTCCCTAAGGACCAAATCAAGGTACTGCTGGAGAAAAAGTAGAATTACAAGACCATTTTTATGGCTCTTACTCAAGTACCTAATGACTC